>APFE030602139.1:25451-61641 GCA_000404065.3 Pinus taeda | reverse complement strand
GTTCCGGGAACTGCACTAAGCATTCCAGTGTTGGTGGCTATCCTTAAACCACCGCCCTTTTTTACCAACATTTCATAGAGCACATTCAGCCTAGTGATGCCATGCATTATTTCACATTTTGTATTATAGCTCTTTTCTTGGACTCATACATAACCCTTCGGATTAAGGGGGGGAATGTTGGACACCTAATCCTAGAGGGTTAGCGTGGAAGCTGAATGGACAAAGCAGTCCAAGAGACCTTGGGATGTGAATCCCAACGGTCACCAAATGTACTATAAATGTATATCAAATTGTTAATAAAATTACAATGCAAGCTTATCTTTCTATTTGTTTCCCGTTCACCATGTCTGTTTAACAGTTCCCACCAAGGGGTCTCATTATGATTTTTAGAAAATTGATTAAATTAATGTTTGGGTGTTAAAATTTGGTTTATAATTGATTGATTATACAAAATGGTACTAACAACTTATAATATTTTGTTTTTATTCATGATTTAATGATTTGTGTTCACTAATTAGATAGCAGGGCAAATGCTCGTGCTATGGGCCTACCTGCATGATGATGGGGTGCCTGGGTGCCCATAGGGGCATCACGTCTTAGCTGGCATGCCAGGGTGCTCATGTGATGAGTTGGTGGGTCATCCCGGCTTATTAAGGGGTGCTCACACAAAAGAATTAATTTCAGCCCATAATTTCCCATGAATTGAGTTCCCACAAGGAGGTCTCATAATGATTTTTTGAAAGTTGTCTAAATTAATGTTTGGGTACTAAAAGATGACTTATATATGATTGATGACGAAACATGGAAGTAAAAAATCATAATATTTTGTTTTCATTGATGATATAATGATTTTTGTTCACTTTTTTTCACAACATGGAAAATTCTCATGCCTTGGGCATGCCTACACGAAGGTGGGGTGCCTAGGCGCCCATGGAGGCGTCCCGTATTGGGCATGCCAGGGCACCCACTTGGTAGGGGCACCCTTGAGATGAGTTGGTGAGTTGACTCGAATTTGAAAGGGGTGACCACATAAAAGAAGTAATGACATCCCATGACTACCCATGAACAGAGTTCCCACAAGGGGGTCTCATAATTTATTTTATAAAATTGACTAAATTAATGTTTGGGTGTTAAAAGTTGGTTTATAATTGATTGATCATGCATCATGGAAATAAAAAATGATAATATTTTGTTTTCATCGGTAAGCTAATGATTTGTATTCATTGATTTGCATAGTAGGGAAAACGCTCGTTCCCTGGGCATGCCTTCATGAAGGTGGGGTGAGAAGCTGCCTATGGGGGCATCGCATGTTGGGCACGTCAAGGAGTTTGCCCAGTAGGGGAATTCGTACGAAGATTCAGTGCGTTGGCTTGACTTGGAAAAGGGTGCCTACACAAAAGAGGTAATTTCGGCCCATGATTTCCCATGAAAAGAGTTCCCACAAGGGGGTCTTATAATGACTTTTAGAAAATTGACTAAATTATTGTTTGGTTGTTAAAAATTGTTTTATAATTGATTGATCATGTAGCATGGACATAAAAAATGATAATATTTTGTTTTCATTGATGAGCTAATTATTTTTGTTCACTGATTTTCACAACAAAGCAAATGCTTATGCCTTGGGTGTGCCCATATGAAGGCGGGGTGCCCGGGCACCCATGGGGGCATTGCTTGTTGAGCATGCCAAGGAGTCTTCCTAGTAGGGGTGCCCGTGCGACAAGTTGGTGGGCCGAACTAACTTGGAAAGGGGCGCCCATGCAAAAAGTTGGTGGGAAGACCTAACTTGGAAAGGGGCACCCACAAAAATAAGAAAATTCAGCCCATGAATGCCCATGAACAGAGTTCCCACAAGGGGTCTCATAATGATTTTTACGAAATTGACTAAATTACTGTTTGGGTGATAAAAGTTAGTTTATATTTAATTTATTGTGTAGCATTCTACTAAAAAATTATAATATTTTGTTTTCATCAATGAGCTAATGATTTGTGTTAACTAATTTTCATAACACCATGAACACCCACACCCTAGGCGGGCCTACACGAAGGTGGGTCACTTGGGTACCCATGGGGGCATAGCATGTTGGTCGGTATGCTATGGTGCCCACTAAGAAGGGGTGCCTATGTGACGAGTTAGTGGGTTGTCCCAACTTGAAAAGGGGTGCCCACATAAAAGAAGTAATGTTGACCCATGACTTCCCATGAACAAAATTTCTACAAGGGGGTCTCATAATGATTCTTAGAAAATTGACTAAATTAATGTTTGGGTGTTAAAAGTCGGTTTATAATTCATTGTTCTTACAACATCAAAATATCGAATGATAAAATTTTGTTTTCATTGATGAGATAAAGTTTTTTTTCATTGATTTTCATAGTAGGGTGAATTCCCACACCCTAGGTATGCCTACACGAAATCAGGGCCCCCATGCACCCATGGGGGCATCACTTATTGGGCATGCCATGGTGCCCACCCGGTAGGGGCAGCCATGAAACGAGTTGGTGGGTTGACCCGACTTGGCAAGGGGTGCCTGCAAAAAAGAATTAATGTCAGCCCATGACTACCGATGGTTAGAGTTCCCATAAGGGGTCCTCATAATGATTTCTAGAAAATTGACTAAATTAACGTTTGGGTGTTAAAAGTGAGTTTATAATTCATTGATCGTGCAACATGGATATAAAAAATGATAATCTTTTGTTTTCATTGTTAAGATAATTATTTTTTTCACTGATTTTCACAGTAGGGAAAAGACTCGTGCCCTTGACATGCTTGCACAAAGGCAGTGCATGTGGGTTTCCATGTGGCCATCATGTGCCAGGCATACCAAGGCGCCTACTCAGTAGGTGCGCTCGTGCAGCAATTTGGTGGGTCGGCCTGACTTGGAAAGGGGTGCCTATACAAAAGAAGTAATGTTAGGCCATGATTTCGCATGAATAGAGTTCCCACAAGGGGGTCTCATAATGATTTTTATAAAATTGTCTAAATTAATGTTTGGGTGTTAAAAGTCAGTTTATAATTGATTAATAATAAAACATGGAAATAAAAAATCATAATATTTTTTTTATCAATGAGCCAATGATTTATGTTCATTGATTTCCACAGCAAGGTGAACGCCCATTCCCTAGGCACGACCGCATAAAGGCAGGTCACCCAGGTGCCCATGAGGGCATCACATGTTGGGCACGCTAGGACGTCGTCCTAACAGGGGTGCCCGTGTGATGAGCTGGTGCGTTGACCTGACATGGGAAGGGGCACCAACACAAAAGAAGTAATGTCGGTTGATGACTACCCATGAAAAAGGTTCCCACAAGGGGTCTCATAATGATTTTTAGAAAATTACCTAAATTAATGTTTAGGTATTAAAATTCAGTTTATAATTGATTGATTACACAACATGGTACTAACAAATGATAATATTTTGGTCTCATTGATGACTTAATGATTTGTGTTTATTGATTTGCATAACAGGGCAAACGCCCGTGCCCTGGGCATGACCGCATGAAGGCGAGGCATGCAAGCATCCAGGGGGGCGTCATGTGCTGGGCACGCTAGGGCACCCACTTGGTCGGAGTGACCATGCGATGGGTTGGTGGTTCGACCCAACTTAGAAAGGGGCACACACACGAAATAAGTAATGTCGGCTCATGACTACCCATGACATGAGAATGGGGCCAACATTGAAATTTTTTCTGTTTGTGCTCGTATGCACTGGAATTTGACATGGTTATGGTAGATGCGTGCATTGATGATATGGGAGGGTTTTGGGACCCAAATATGACTCAAATATATATTTTTACAATCAAATGACAAAATTATTACATATATAAATGTCAAGGAGATGAAATTATATATTACTATTTACGAGTTGCAGTCTTATAATGTAGTTCATAATCTACAGGTTGAGAAAAACCTTTACCCTTCCATTTGAGAATTTTTTTTCCCTTCATCATCATCTTTGTCATCGTCTTCATCATCAACATCATCATCATCACCATTATCTTTGTACCAGTTGTGTTGGGAAACAATTGAACAAGTTGACATGACAGTGAAGTAGACATGGTTTAATAAAGCTTTAGAAACTAAGACTTGATAAACAATGTCCATTCAAAATTTTCATGGCATGAAACCTTGTATAAATATTTATTGGTATTATCCTATTATATATAATTCTAGCATTCACTATATTGATCACGTAGAATATTTATTCAAGGTTTCATCAAAAGTCTTTAAAGGTGACTTACTTCTTCTCATTATTACTTGCAGTAATCAAATTCCTTAAACAAAATTACCCTTTATAACTTGTTTGGAGTTCTCCAAATACACACATAGTTGATATGATTCACTTAGTTTCCATAGGATTTATGTGTTCAAGCAAAATTCCCTCCAAATGTTGATCTTAAATTATACCATCCTCAATAAACTCCTAAACTTGACATGTTATAAGCTAAATCTGACATATTCCAAGCCTAATATAACCAATTTAACAACCCATATCCATTCACATGAATAAATTATTAATATACCCTTATAATTCATAAACAAATGTAAGCATAAATTAATCAATTAAATATCCAAAAATAATGAACACATCGATTTCTAAGGAAAACTCACCATAGAAACACTAACTCCTAACCTATTAATCACAAAATATTTTTCAATCCATGGTGCTTCATCAACATTCTTGAATAGAATGAGCTTCCTCTCAACAAATAGCACACAACTTTGGCTTTGCATTTTTTAAATTATGTGGAAAATCATTTGTTCTGTGAATCGTAATGTTTGGGCATATTTTGTAGAAATATACAACTTTTACTCAGGCTAACATTTGGGTCTCTATTAGTCAATTATATATTTGCAAAAGTATTAATTAGAGTGACCTTCATTTTAACATATTGTACACCATAGGCCACTTCATTAAAGGGTCAAGTCTGTAAGTCATTTTTGAAGCATCTCAAGCTTTTATTCAACTGTTATATCAAATGATGATGGGATAGACCAATATTCATATGATTCCATATGTTATTCATCTTGGAAAGTGTTTTTTCATGTTTTCAAAAAGTACGCTTTATATTATATAGAAGGCATGTTATGAAGTCCTTATTTATTATATATGGGATATGGCTAAGAAGATATAAAAACCTCTCATTATATTCCAAGATAAGTTCCCAACAAATATAATTAGCGCCTTTTATTTTTTATGCTATTAGATGTTTGACATATTGAGTTTTAAGGAATGATAATAATTTGTCCTTCTCTTCCATTTTTGTTTCTTTTTTTTTATTTAATTCTCCATAAAATTCATAAATCATATTAATATTTGTTTCTTTATTCTCCAACACACTTTGCAATTTTCTTTGCCTTTTGTGTGGTATAAAAATCACAACCCAATTTTTCTCACATATGAACCAATGATTTCTAATATATTCATCACCATCATAGAGGGGTAGATGGTGTTGCAACATTTGATTAAGGAGGAAGGTTTTTTTACTATATTGTAGTATGTGGAGCTAGTCATAGGATAGTCAGTGGTTTCTTAGTGTTTAATTAATAAACTTTGGTTGATTTTACTAGAAGGTTTATTCCATCGATCTAACAATTTTGATCTTTATAGTATGTAAAAATCTCTTGTTTGTGGTTGAATCACTTCCTTGCAATGTTTGAAAAAAAGTGAGGTATCCTCCTCAAATAGTAAATCATATAAGGGGTACAGTTCCAATATCTTTTATGTGGAGTGGTATGTTATTATCTCCTTCAATACTTAACCAATTTCACTTTTTCTAGGTTCTTCCAAGGAAAAAAAAAATCTCTCACATTTACATGGTTGTCTAGTTGATACCACTATGAAGATCGTCAAGAAAATACCTGTAAATGTTCCCAAAATGATTCTTGAACATGAGGAATTGTTGAACATAGACGAACTATTACACAAGGATTTGGATGATTTCATATCATATGTCCTAACCCTTAACCTCTCTACCTTCAACATTCTCTACCAATAAAAGGGTGGAAATGCCTACCTCTACCAACTTTATATCCTCATTCAACTCAAAAATAGTCAAGGATACTTCACATGTGAAATCTATATAATCATCAAACCAATTTAACACTCTAATTACTTACCACTGTTGAGGATTATTTCTTTGGGATTGATGATGGTTTGCAACATCATGCATCACTATGCTTTTATTTTGGCTTTTGTCCCTTATAACTTTTTGAATATTAATTGTTGTCTTGTATGATAACATTATTTTGATAATCCTTGCATTTTTTTCTTCATACAGTTCATACTCTCATTCTCTTGTAGTTCACTTCCTCATTTTCCTTAGCACAATGACTCTTCAATGTGTATCAACTAAGTTTACTCCATTTTAGGCATTCTCACAAATTATCACCCCCCACCACAAAGCCAAGATTACTTTTACTAGTTGAGAAAGGTACCACAGTTAGCCATTCATTTATATAAGTATTCGTAAGCTTCTTGAGCAAATTTTCAACTAGCATTGAAAAAGAATTTCCACCTAGATTGTCATTTTTTTCTATTAGGTACTAGTTAGTCTTGTTAGTGGAGATAGAGGTTCAAAAACGTTCCAAATAGCATGCTTCCTTCCTATATGACAAAACGTGCACCATAATGTAGACGTCGTGCTCAGTCCTGCTTGTGCCTCTGGTCTCAATGGCATTGGCCCTCCTCCCGCTAAGTAGTTCGCAAAGACTGGACAATGGTCCTTGTCATGTCCTTGGCCTTTGCACTTTATGCACCATACCTCCTCGCACACTTCTGGGCAAGCTATCCTGTCTTATTTCAAGCTTTGCATCTCAAGACACAAGTTCTTCAACTGCGCGTGGATTTTTTGGACTCCTAAATTAGGATCTTGTATCGGGGTCTCATGCAGTCTCTTTGTGATCTCCAAAGCCTCGGCCTGAGTTGACAGCTTTTGTTGTGACAATGTGTTCCTTAGATGCGGCGTTAGCGATGCTAAAAACCATGCACGGTGTTTCCCATCCGTCAAGGTCATGTTGGCTTCATGAATCATACACTTCAGTCTCTAATCCAACTCCCAGGGGGTCTCACCTGGAAGCATCACGATTTCCTTAAATCCAATATTTGATTGGGTCTTTGATTTTTGCCTGCTAAATTCCCTATTTAGCACAACTTGGATATCCGCGATCCCTACGTTTTGATTTTTATTGGAATGCTTAATGTACCACTTCAGTTCACGATCCTGTAAGGTCCTGACCAGTGTTGCCTTGTTTATATTATCATTTGTGCTTCCCATAAAGCCTTTACTACGAACCAAAATTGGTCTGGATCTTCATTCCCTACTCCTTTGAATACCGACAACTTTATTGTGCTTGCAATATTGAACTGTGGTGGTGGAAGAGGTGGTCTGGGCAAAGATGGGGGTGAAGATGGTGAAACTGGTGGTGGTGTAGGTGGGGGTGGTATGCGCAGTTCACTACCTTATCAAACTGATCGCACTTCTTAGTGAAACTTTCGCGAGAACTTGCTTGCTTTCTCGCGAAGATGAAATCAAGGGACTAGTCTCTAATTTCTTGCTACCTTCGTTTCTGTAGATCCTCCCACTTCGCATAGCCCCAAACATCAATTTATTCACATAATCCAATTTTCAAATATTAGCATTTTAATCCAAGTGTTCAAAGATTTAATGTACTTACCTCGCAGTCCTTTGACGAAGCGTCATTCTGCCTCGCTTTAGTTGACTGACATATCTACCATGAACTAAGTGATAAACCCTATTATAATTCAATCGAGCCAATGGTCCACAATGCATAAAATCTTATTTCCTCATGCTTCTAGTGTGCGCACCAACTCTGGAGTCCACACAATAGGTTTGTCGAGCCTACACCTTCCTTAACTGTCTGCTAGCTTCGCAATCCACTTGTACAACTCAGAGGGGAAGGATGCAAAGAAAATTTCATGGATTTTTGTATATAAGTAGCGCTCTAACCACAATTCCTTCAATACTCATGGATTCCTATTTTCCTATGCCGCGAACTCGTGAATATTTCTGTACAACCACCCTTCAATTTCTTTCTTTGTCGGATTGCAGTGACATGACATCAGACATCTCTTATGCAAATCCCGGTCCTAGAAACGAAACCATTTGTTGGCTTATTGGGGCCTGACCCAGGTTTGGAGGTGATTTAGCTAAACAAATCCAAGTACTACTGGCCCTTTTGGCAACAGTCTGTGGAGCATGGACTAAGGTCTCACCCGAAGTAGTAAGGGAGGGTGCTAGAACCAAGTTTCCGCACCCTAGAGATGTCTGTTGAGTTCAAGAGGTCTGCGGTTCGACCCTGTGCGAATGTCGCTATGCACACTTTCTCATACCTCACAGCCCGAGATGTTGCCTTCGCGCAGCCATACTCAGGGGCCAAACGTTGTTATTACCCAATTCCTTACTAATATTCAAATGTTAGTTGATTATTTTAGCCTACTTGCGTGCTTTAAGTTATACTTAATAACATAAATCATTTATACAAGTGCACGCAATAAATAACCAGTATGTTTGCAATTTTCATAAAACATGCATTAACCCAAGAACATATACACCGAATTATGATAAAACTTCTCTTTATCAATCTCTTCTTCGGCTACAGACTCGACTCCGCCCTGCGCACTCATCTGCAAGGGTCCACGCACTCAGCTGCAGACTACTAGGCCTCTGCACACTCAACTGCAGAGCCTTCTCCTACTCTATGACCCAAAGACACACTTAGTCACTTCGACTCTATCCTCTCTCCTCGCTTCCTTATTCTCTATATTACAATTAGCCTCGCTCTATTTATACAATCCCATGGTCCGTGGACCATGGATAGGCCGACATTACATTACAAGACTAGGGAGGACAACCCTATGACTCTATCATACATTTCGTGCTCTGCACCCATAATTCATGGAGTCTTTGCAACAATATCGGGTCAAAACTTGGGCTTTGAGCCCCAAACCATGCCTTGGGGGGATTCCATGCCCAACAACTAATCAAGGTAGCGGAAGTTAGAGCATGTTTTAGGGAATTGAAAGACTATTGAGCTCGGTCATCCCATACAAATGGAATGCTAGATCTAAGGAGTCTTAAGAACCCATGAGCCATTGTGGCATAATCAGGGACGAACCGTTGAAGGAAGTTAGACTTGCCTTGAAGGATTTATAGCTAGTGCAGGGTATGAGTGGGGGGGAGTTCAAGGATGGCTTGAACTTTTAAAGGATCAAGAGTAATATTGTCCTTGGACATGATGAAGCTCAATAGACAACTGGAAGGGATGCGAAAGAAACACTTTAGAGGATTAAGGCGAATGTTATACTTGTGATATCGTAAGAATATAGTTCGAAAATCATGGAGGTGTTGTGACCGAAGTCTAAAACAAGCGGTGAGGTCATCAAGATATGCAAGGATAATGTGGGTCAAGTCATGAAATCAATAGGACATGGACCGCTAAAAAGTGGCCACGGAATTCTTTAAGACAAATCGCATGACCTTGTATGGAAAGGTTCCCCATGGACTAGTGAAAGTGGTTTTTAACTGATCGGCATCACATATATGAATCTGATTGTACCTAGAGAATCCATCCATGAAGGAAAGAATCTCATGCCTCACACACTCATCCATGACCTAGTCAATGAAAGGTGTGGGAAAGTTGTCTTTGGGACAAGATTTGTTCAGATCATGAAATTTGGTGCAGACATGGATGGTGCCTTGTTTTTTAAGAATGGGCACTGGATTAGACACTCATGTGGTGTATTCGATGGGATACATGAAGCCCTTATGCTTGGGTTTATCAATTTTAGCTTTAATGGCATCACACTTGGAAGAGTGAATAGGTTATTTCTTTTGACTGAATGGTATGGCATCGGGCCAAGTGTCAATATGACGTTCAACAGTGGCGGGATCAAGTCCAGGAATTTCATAGTAGAAAAAGGTGAAAACATCATTGAATTTGTTGAAGAGCTTGGTGTAAGCCTCAATTTCTTCTGGGGTGAAATGTGCCCCCAAGGCAATGTTTTCTTCAACCCCTAGTTTATCTGAATGTTGATTTTATGGTGGGGGAAATGTTGGAAATATTCCCTTCTTCAAAAGCATCAGGCGTAGGAATGGGATTTTTGAACCAGTCGACTTCACCATGAATGAAGTCTTTGGATTCCACAACATATTGGTCATGGGTCTGCTGTGGGAGGAATTTGTATGCGCTATCATCCCAAGGGTAATCAAGAGTGGTCATGGATTCCATGATGTCTTCATCAGAGTGGAAGATGGGGTGATAGGAGGAAGAAATACCACAAGACGAGGAAGAGCTACCTGAAGCATATTCATGAGAAATGAGGTTCACATACGCATTGTCATGACTAGGAGACATATTACTAGTAGAGGGAACAACTACCAACGTTTAGACTGATGTTTCCACTGAAGGAGGTTCAATATAATCACGAGAGGAGATATCTAGGGAGTTCTCATGGAGTGATCTCATGAATGATGATAAGTAGAGGATGGGAGTAGAAATGTTCATCATCTCGACATCAAGGGGATGGATCACGATGGGTGGTTGGGAGACCTCTTTTTCTAGAGTAGGGGTGGGACCACACTCTGCAGGTAAAGGAGAAGTGGACTCAGTATGAGCAGCCTCTATTTCTTCAACTACTTGAAGTGTATCGCAAAAATATTCAACATAGGGACAGTGATGGGAATAATGTTAGTAGTTATCGAACAAAGTGCAAGGGTGGTTCATGCATAACAAGCAAATTATATTAGCCAATTTAGGAAAGGTTACTTGGACCTCGGGGGTGTTAGGATCGGGAAAGGTATCAGTGAAAACCTCTTTAATGTGATGGAGTTCAGGACAGTTATTGGTGGAATTACCAACACCATCACACAAAGCACAAGGAGGAAGAGGCTTTGGGGGCTTAGGGGCAACTGGAGTTGCTGAGGGAGCCTTGTCTTGAGATCCCTTCTTTTGGGTTTTACCCTCCTCTCCATATGCTTTCACAGTAGGGGTAGGCTCCTGATGTGGTTGCTATGGAATTGAAGCAAAGGCAGAGTTAGGAACACCTGGTTAGACCAGGGTCAAAGGAGTGTAGGGTTTCAACTAATGAGGTGGAGTGTTTGCATGGGGATCAATGTATCAAACTAGGATCCCTAAGGTGACATTAGGTAGACTCAATGCATCCATGACAGGTGTAGAGTAAAATCCTGGAGGTGGGAACAAGAATGGTATCTAACTAACAGAGTAATGGCCTGGAGGAACAACTCTTGCATGGTTAATGGTTGGAGGAATGGAACCGGGTGGAAAAGGATTAGGAGAGACACCGACAAAAGGAGGTGGTCCTTGAGGAGTTGTACTGTTAGGCATGGTCGAGTCAGGCACAACAGGTTGTGAAGGTGTAGACTATTGTGCAGACATAGCAGCTCATTTCAGGGCAGCCCGCAAAGTTTGGCTCAGAAGGAGTAGGTGGTGGGCCATATTAAGCACCAAGAAAAGAGGAATATTTATAGACTCTAGGAGAAATAGACGAGATAGTCTTATTTTCAGCCATGGATGAGATGTTTGTCTGTGGATAATTTTTGGCTTTTGGATCGTAATACATCAACTGATCGACGGTGAAAATATTTCCATTGTGGGGAAAGCACATATTACAGTGAACCACAAATGTGGTAGCTAACATGGAATAAGTATAACTATGACCCATAATAATGTTATAGTTAAGGGGAGCATCGATGACTTCTATGCAATACAAATGGTCTTGCCAGCAACTATGACTGGGTAGTTGCAATATAAGCCAAGGGGATGTGAGGGGTGATCATCCAATGCACGTAAAGTGATGGTAGACGGAGATAGGTCAGGGGAACCAAGTTGTTTCCAAACACTAGCGGCCATCACACAAGTGGATGCGCCTTCATCAATGACACACCACTGGACAATGGTGTTTCGAATGGAAATTGGAATTTGGAAAGAAATGGATGAAGGTAAAGGAGGGTTATCTGACTTTTCAACATGGAAGACAATCATTTGATCGTCTTTAGGATATATGATGCCTAGAGCAGATAGTATATATTTTTGTTTTGATGGGAACATTTGGAGGACTTCCAGCAATCACATGGTAGCAGGAGACTGCGCCAAGTCATCTACTATGCTATATGTATGGACGACCTTGGCAGAAGTAGCATTTCGATGTAACATACCTTTGGTGATCTTGGGTATCACCTCAACCTTAGGTTGAGGGATCTATAAGGTACCATTGGGTGTCGATAGAGGTGTAATAGACACTTTGGGTTGGGACTCAGTCACATACTTAGCAGGTGGCTTGTCATACTGACACGATCGAGTCTAGAGGGTGACTTGTTCAGTGTTTACCTCATCAGAATTCATCATGAGAATCTGATAATCATGGTGACCAGAGGGAGGAGCTATTTGAGTAGCCTGACCTTGCGAAGATTGGGTAGCTATATACCCTTGCTGAGGAAAAGCATTGGTAAGCACAACGGGTTGAGATGAAGTAGGAAGGGGAGGAGGAGTAGAAGGTTGCAATCCTCAAGAAGTTGCTTGAGCTTCCCATACTTAGTGGATATAAGGTAACAAGGGACACTCATGAGTATAATCACCATATACTCCACAACAAGCACAAGGTTTTTTTCATATGAAGACCCTTGTTATGCAAGGTTTGACCACCCTATTTTTGGGTCGTAGGGTTAGTGGAGGACACTAAGGGGCATAGGGTGAAGCACCATGGTTGTCTTGATTACCTTGGTGTTGTTGGTTCCTATTTCCCTTCCCCTTGTTCCTTTTATTTGGATTCGAAGGATTGGGACCACTCTGCTAAGCATACACTTGTCCTTGTGGAGGAGGTGTTTATTGCGGCAGAGGAGGAGCAGGTATGGGGGACTAAGGAACTAGTGCTAAAAGAGCTAGAGTGCTAGGCTATGCATATAGATAATATCGAGATGGGGCAACATTGGTATAAGAAGGTGGTGCAACAGCTATATCTAGCATAGATTAATGCGGATGGGGGTATGCATATGGTGTGTTGAGACCTGAATAAGGAGTTCCCTGATAAGGATTGGGGGAGGGATAATTTTACATGGGATTGGTCCCTCCCTGAGGTTGACCATAACTCATTGGAGGAGGAGCATATGGTTAGGGGTGTGAAAGAGTTCCAACAATTCCATCCGTGGCATGAGGTGCCCCCGATGCATTAGCATCACCAAATCGAGGCAGATCGGGGATGATAGTGTAAATGTAACTGGACTCAGTGTAAATCAGGTCAAATTTGAGGGCTATCTAGAGAGCTTCTTCCTCTTATTGAGGAAAGTTAGAAGTTTCAGATTTCTCAATGGGGGCCAATAGTGATCTAACAAACCAATCCAAATAGACTCGGTCTTTGAAGTGTGGAGAAGAGGATCATTGATAAGCTCGTTAAAATCTGGGAGACTTAGACCAATGACTAAATGAAGTAAGGGAATCAAAGTGACCACACCAGTTCAGGTTCTGCTAATGGGGGGTACCCTGGTTGGTCCCTGTGTTACCGCCTTGTGATCCTGCACCTGCATTGGTGCCTTACATGATGGCGATACGAGGATGAGGGGACACGGAATCAAAAGATGAATCATTAGAATCAGCATGATGACTCAATGGAGGAATGGGAGGATTAACTCGCTCCCAATGGGAAGGGGTGATATGGCCTAACGGGAACTGAGGGTGAAGCCCTTGAATTCGACACGAAAAATTCCTTGGAGGTGCTATGATGTCTAGAGTAAGTGATAATGATAGGAAGAAAATAGCAACAAACAACAAGAAAACACCTAGTGCAATGGTGCCAAGTGTAAACTAACTATTTTAATGATGTTACTCTAATGCAATAAAACATGTCCTATTAAATAAAAAATACATCTAGCCTATAGGTGATCTGAATCCTCAATCTATCCTAAATCTATTGTTTCAGATCACCTTCCAAATAAATTCTTACTTGACGAAATCTCATCCCTGCAAGAAGAGTTGTCCAGAGAAAGGTGGGGTAGAGGACCAACTACTTCCCACAAGCAGTCCTATAAGGTGTTTTCCTAATATTGGTCACTACAGTTACCTTCATACCATGGGGGTGGTCGATTATTGAGCTTCTTGGTAGTCATCCATCACTAGGAATTCCCTGCCATGGGTTGGGTAGCCCTGAGGAGAACTACTCGCATGATGAACTAGCCTAACCCCCTCTGAATCGGTTTTCTCATGCACTCCAGCTTTGGCTGTGGGATGGTGAAGGATTTTAATCTCCCTAATATGAAAAAATCTATGTCTCAATGAAAAGTGACTAATGGGTGTTATTGGAAACCTATCCCACCAACCCTACATCTACACTACAAATATTGTTTGGCCCTGATGCCCAAGTAGGTTTAATCTAAGTGTGTTGATTTATTAAGGTGTAGTGTTAAATGTCTTGGCTTGGCGGTGCTAACCAAGCCTTCGTTCTCTTAAGGTGTGAGTGTATGCAAAATATGTGTCAACTGGATGAGTTAATTAAGCATGTTTCATGGTGCCATATGCTATTGAAAGTAAAATGTTGAAATATGGTAAATAAATCTCAAATGACAGAAAATTAAATAGTCAATAAAGCATACACAACCCCACCCACAAGGGATACTAAGAAGCTAAGCAAGGTAAGGCAAATAGACTACTCAAAGACACATAAAGAGGCCAAAAAGATATGATGTCAAGGGATTGGGATCTAAAGGCTCTAAGCTGCTAAAAATGGTGCAGACAAACAACAAAAATCAGAGGTGAAAATTGATGTAAAGAACAGGTATGAAGCTCTAAGACCTAGGATTCTCAAAGGGATCCTAAGGGAAAAAAGGCAAACCCAAACTCTAAAGTGAGAAAAGGGAAAACAAACCTATCAAATGGATCTGAAAAGTAATGGATTAGATCTGAAAAACAAAGGCTAAAAATGTTGAAAACCCTAGACTCCTCACTCAGCAAATGTCTTCCTAATAATGTGGAGGAGTACTCTAAACCCTAGGGGGATATTTCATTCCAAAGAGACAAAACAAGTGGATCCAGGTCTAAGGGAGTCTGATTAACAGAATTGAAAAACCCAAACTAGTCTATAGACAACACTTTCAAACAAACTGTAAAAAAATTGAAAATTTTTCAGAAAAACTGGGGAGCATAGTTTCTGGGGAAAAAAGTGCTCTGGAGCACACTAAATAGGAAAAAAAAGTGTTCTTTGTTCCCGATTTTCTAGGCCGGAAAATTTCAGATAGATGTTGTCGTCTCCTACTTAGATGGTACCTATGACCTGAAGAAATGACCAGAAACCCTTCAGAATCTAAAAATTTGACAAAATAGGGCTTAAAATTGGAAATAAAATTGAGAGGCCTAAAAAATGGTTGAAGAAACCCTGAAACTTATGAAACTTTAGTCACCCAAGAATGTGGTTATTAAACCAATGGAGTTTCCATTTTTTGGATGACAAATCTATAACTAAAGACCAAGTGAAGTCGCCATTTGTTAGTATGAAAATTCTTGGAAGATGTACCAAAAACCCTCACTTAAGTCACTAGGTGACAAGTGACCCTAAAAACAAGTTAATGGTTGTTTTCATTCCAAATCTGCAATACAAATGGAAAATATTTAGTAAAATAAAACAAGATCCAAAACAAATAGTAGAAAAATAATGTATCCAGAATAATAACCCAGTGGAAAGACAATTTTAAATGAATAAATATTTATTGATAACACCTAGTGAAGGAGATCTACATATCGGTCTATAAGTCCCCCTCAATGGGATAGGTCCTTTGATATCCTTGATGATTCAGAAATATAATTCACTCTATCAATCATGTGAAAAACCCAATCAAGTGAAGAACTAAGATGGGAGCTAGAGAAAATGAAAAGTCTGGTCCCACCCCTACTACAGAACAAGAGGTCTCCCAACCACCCATCGTGACCCCTACCCTTGATGTCAAGATGAAATACAGTTCTTCTCCCATCCTCTACCTATCATCATTCATGAGATCTCTCCCTGAGAATTCCCTAGGTATATCCTCTCGTGATTCTTTTGATCCTCTTTTAGTGGACACATCAGTCTCAACATTAGTAGATCTCCCCTCTACTAGTCATATGTCTCCAACTCGTGACGATGTGTATGTGAACCTTGTTTCTCATGAATATGGTTCAAGTAGCTCTTCCTTGTCATGTGGTCTTTCCTCCTCTAGTGCGTCTATCTTTCACTCTGATGAAGATATTATGGAAGCCATGACCACCCCTAATTATCCTTGGGATGATATTCACCATCGTGCATACTTCCTTCCACAGCAGACCCATGACCAATATGTTGTGGAATACAAAGACTTCATCCATAGTGAGGTCGATTGGTTTAACCACCCCTTAGTTTGAACCCAAGAATTCGAATCACATCCACCTTGTGGCCATTGCATTGCCACACAATGTTTGGGTAAGGGCCATCTATTTTTTAGAGACTAGGAGAAGCAATTCTCCCCAATCCTCCTAGTAAAGCTAGTAGTGTTGAATCTAGTACCATTATTTTTCCCCATTTAGAAGAATATCTAGAGTCCCATATCACTTTATATCAATCTCGAGATGATCCACTTACTCATCCCCCAATCTTAGTTCAACAACCTAGTCCCTTAGACATTGTTGTTGTTCAACCACCATGTTTTCTAGGTGAGCATCAATTCATTTCTCTGAAGCCACTCTTTGGTATAGTGACACCATGTATGCGAACCCAAAAATTCAGTCTGTTTGATTCATATATGCATTGCCAAATGATATTGACAATCCACCATTTCCTTTCTCTAATTGTATCTATCCATAACATAAACAAATAGTGAACCACATCATCAAAATGTGTTTGGAGTCCATTACTCTAAATACATCCAGTATGCCCATAGCATACTCCATGAGGGGCACACATGCCCATCCATCTCTTCATCATCCTTTGGAGGATCTAGTGCCAGTTGGCCCAATATGATTGAATCCCTCATTCAAGCACTTGGAACACAATGGCGCCCCACAAACTCCTCCTGTTAGGGGGCATCATTCCGACCTTTGCATACCAGATTAGTGCCCTCCATCACATATGCTTGGTGGAAGTATCCCATTCTTGGGGACATGATGAGCCCCCCTAGCCACCTTCTCATTTTATTAACATAAGTCTCCACCTAGACCCCAATGATCTAGGTATGGTCGATTATCCTCCCATTCCTTGGATAGTTTGTCCTACCGGCCTCTCCGACGAGCCATATTCACATCGCATATCGTAGATGTTTGATACCATATCTTCAAATATTCTACTCTGTGTTATACTACATTTACCACCTAGTCCCCATGATTGACTTGATGGGCATGGATGATCCTATACCTTCTCTAGTAGTTCATTATTGTTTTCCTTTCTTGCCTTGATTCTTCACTAGGAACCATTCTTCCAAGAAACATTAAGGCCATCTTTAGACAAGTAAGGCCACCTATCTGAAATTCGTAGATCATGATTCCGATGGTCTATTTTCTTGCTACGATCTCCATAAGATTTAGGGCCTTATCCTCCTCTCCAAATTCTCCACAGCTCACTATGAAAATGAATTTTCTTTAGAGGCAAAAGGCCCTTTTAAAGGAAAAACCCTAGTTTGTTTCATCGCCCATCGTGACCAAACCATAGCTTCATTTGATGAACCATTAGCATCGTTGGACATATCTCATTGATTTCTATTATAGGTCTCTCTCTTTTTTTTGGTAATTTGACACTTCACCTGGAAGCCATTTTTTCCATGAGGTCTCACTTTGTTGCCCTTTAAAATCGATTCATTCGAGCCACTTTTTCTCTGGTACCACTTTTCCTTTGCACTGGTTGACTATCGTGTCAATTTTCGTCATAAGTAACCATCATTTACTCATGTTTTTAGGGTCCCCATCAGGCCCCCCCATGTGGTAGCATCATCGAGTCACCCTTGTTCAGAGCATATGAGATGTGTCACCCTTGTATTTATGGAGTCTGTTCCGAGTCCACATTGTATCCCATTACCATGTTTCATTTGTCATCATGTCGCATTTCTTCCATTTTAATCATATTTGACCTCTAGTTGTTCTACTCTGCCTTTGTCGAACCCCCATCTGAGTCATTGACCATCCCCTTTGGATTTGAGTCAGCCACTGCCAAGTCAACCATTTTTATTATGCTCTCATAAGGGAATTCATCAATCCGCCATCCATCATCTTTCCTTCCATCATCATCCCTCGTTTTTATCCATCATTCACTCTGTTAAATTCCCTCGAGCCTTTGTTGAAGATTCCACATTGCCTTAACTCTAGCAAGCTCTCTTTTGTCGACCTCAACACATTTATTCTAGAAGAGTAGTCTAGAGGGCAGTGTACCATGGTTCCAACTTCCATATTTTCTTGAGGCCTTAGATCAAGCAAAGGGACTCATTATTTCCCTTTGACCTGGTTGTTTCTCACATGCTTGACATCAGCTCCTTATCGGATGATTGAGATTTGTATGCTTAACGGTTTAGCAATCCAGATGATTGTCTCAGTGATTCTTGGGTGTGTGTGATATGTTTTAGACCTCATGAGGGGTTGGCCCTTCAGGTAGTTCCCCACATGCTCAGATGACCACAGATATTGATCTAGACTTCGATGCAGTTTCGTAGATTTGATGGGTTCGATTTCTAATGCTTGCAATGCCCATAGCATGCATGTCTCCTCCAGATGATCCAATCAAATTTTTCATAGCCCTTTCCTATTCAGCAAGGCTTCCTTGGTTGTGATCTCCCCTCTCCATGTCAATTTGAGGGGAATTGTATCTCATGTACTCAAATATTATTGTATTCAGTCCTGGCCTATGTTTTTTCTAGGCGCATTATGTATATGGGATCTGTTGTATTATTTTTTGGCCCATTGATGCCAGTGTATCATGTATCATGTACTTTATATCTTATTCCCACATTGTTGGGCTCACCATTATTCTTTTTACTTAGTTATCTTGATGGGTATGGGTATGCCTCCCTCGCCTCATTTGAGATCATGTACTACCACATAAAAGGAGACTTCTATCAGTATTGTAGGTCTCGCCCCCTCCATTATTTTTCCATCCTTGACTTGCTTCAGATCTCTCTCTCTCTCTCTCTCTCTCTCTCTCTCTCTCTCTCTCTTCTTCTTATAATTATATATATATATATATATATATATATATTATATATATATAATCCCCCTTTTGGTGTCCTGTGGAAGTGTAATCTACAATGTATTTAGTCATACGATTTTATCCTAACACTCATACGTGTGGGGGCAATCTGTTATCACCAAAAAATGATCACCTACCCATTTCTAACTAGGTGGATCAAAATACACCATGTGGATTTAATTTTACCATAGTAAAATCATTTTCATTGTGGAAAATAATTTAATAAACCACTTTTATTAAATTATTTTTTGATCTAAATCAAAAAACCCCATGAGAGTAATTAAACAAATCATTACTTATTTAATTTTCTCTAGGAATTATTATTAAATCATTATTACTTGTCACATTTGACTAAATCCCTTAGGAATATTTAAATAAATCATTATTTATTTGAATTTCCTTATTTTTGTTATTAAAATAATTATTAAATCACTATTTAATAATTATTTTGATTTCATACTTTTCTTATTTCTCGTGAAATAGTTAATAAATTATTTTATCTGTTAATTGTTTCTAAATAAAGGAATTTAACCATTTTAAATTCCTTTTCCCTCTCCAATAAATATAGTAGAGTATTCCAGGTAATTAGATCTGAATTTGGTCAATAATATTTTATTATTCTCCATTTTCGAGATTAACTCCATACTTTGCTATATAAAGGAGGGGTTTTCATCCATTCTTCACCATGATCATTATTATCGTCAACATTATCGTCATTTTCTTGAGCTCCCATTTGAGTTTTTCACTTTTTTTTTTTCACATAATTGAGAGAGGGAATTTTATTTCTGAAACATTAAGGATATCAAAATAGCCATCCCACAGAGGGGGACTTATAGATCAATCTGTATATGTCCTTCACCAAGTGTTACCAATAAATATTTATTTGTTTAAAATCATCTTTCCATTGGGTTATTATTCTGGATACATCATTCTGCTGCTATTTGTTTTGGATCTTGTTTTATTTTACTGTAGATTTTCCATTTGTATTGAAGATCTAGGATGACAACAGCCACAAAATTATTGTTAGGGTCACTTTTCATCTAGTGACTTAAGTGAGGGTTTTTGGTACATCTTCCGGGAATTTTCATACTAACACTTTGAGAGTCTGGCACACTTGGAGTTTTAGAGTAAGAAGGAAAAGAAAGAGCATGAAAGCGCAAGAGTACATTGGGATCCACAGGTACAGCGGGATTTTCTTGCAAGTATCAATTTTCATCTGTAATTTCATTGCTAGATTTGACATGAATGGTATTGCATCTAGTTCTTTTGTTGTTGTGGCATGGGTTTTTCAGGGTGTAGCAGTGTTTTCAGCCTAGCCTTTCCAATTCCAGATAGCCATGGTGTGATCGGGTTCTCATGTTTTGGTTGAGATGGATTTCGAGATGCATTCAAAGCTAAGTGGGGTGGATCTCTGAATGAGAGAGCATATGCCCTAGTGGTCCCTGAACTAGGCTATGGATCATGGTAAAACCACTGGCCTCGTGATCCCTGAGCTAGACTATGGGTTGTGGTAAACCCAGGATTGTGTTGCCTCGGTGGGCCTAGGAATCCTTACCAATGAATGGAAGGATATATAGTAAATCCAAGAGGTGTTTTACTCTCTTTTGGGCCTAGTAATATGGGGTTTGGGATCCGGGTTTGGATTGCGGTAAATCTTGAGAGACTAGGAGATAGGAAAATTCCTCACGGTGTAGGTGGAGAAATCTGGTGGAATCCATGTTTTTCTTGCCTAGTGATTGGGTGGACATCACATTAAAGATTGTTATGGTGTGTTCATTGTGTTTTCCTAGTGACCTGGGATGGATTACGATAAATTTTGGTTTCTATTGATGAGTTTGAGGTGTTTATCCATGATAAGCCCTGGTTGGTTCTTTTGGTCCGAGTCCCACATTCATGCTTGGAATATGGCATAGGGGTGAATGGATGAAGAGAGATTTGGCTCAAACATTCTATGGTCAGCTCGAACGTGGAAGTCCCATCCTAGGTTTGGCTTTTGCATATTTAATGAAAGGTTATTTCTCCTTGTATTTCTATGAGAATTTTGATGTATTATATGTGGTCTATATGGTTATACTTTCATGAGTAATTTTTTTTTTATGCTAGTTATATGTGTGTTTTATAGCAACATCTATGTATGGCTCTCATCATGTTTTTACTTGTAAATGAATGGATAATGTATCTATGGCATAATAGATGGTAATGAAAAAAATGACATGAGGAAAAAATGGTTCTTAGCAATTCTTAGATAAGTATGAGAGATCTATGTTTAATTCTGTTGGTTACACCTATAGATTACATGCTTGTGACATGTTTGATGAAATTCATGTCATGGCTAATCGGGGTCTGATTAAGATCTTGTTTAACTTATTTCTTTTGCATCATTGTTTCCCTGTTATTTTACTGCTCCTAAGTTATCATTCCATTCTAGGAAGTGACCTGGGCTCTGGGCCTGAAAAAGTGGCTCAAATCTCGGGGATGTTGGCATAACACTAGCAAATTGGGTCTCTGGACACTAGCAGGCAAGCCTATGAGAGTGATTATGGGTTTCTGGAAGTTGTCGTGCCTATAGCATGAGAGCGACTGAGGCTTAGCTCAGTGGGACCCAATGGAAAGTTGTCTAAAATATTGGATTGGTTCCTGAGGGTCCTGAAGTTGATTTTGAATGTTTGTGTGTTATGTTTTTGTTGATTCCACTTCCTTAAGGTCACAGGATATCGAATCCAATCATAGCATCCTCTCATTGCATTTTTACCCCAGTTGGTAGGTTACTTGGGTAGATGTGGGAGGAGGGTGTTATAGAGTGGTATCAGAGCATGGTTCACCCCTCAGATTGGATGGGCAGTATGTGTTGGTCATGCATGCATATCAGTTTCATGTGTGTCTCTTACACTTGCATTCCATATGTTTGTTGCATTTGCATGAAGTTGATCATGGTTGTAGCAATGTCGTCATGTGGAATTTGATGTTGATATTGTGGAATGCATCATCATGAGTATATGATTGGTTACATGTTGTTATATGTCGCTTGATTACATCCTTGTATCTTAGGTTGCATTATTTTATGTTTGATTACATGTATCAGTCTCATAGGTTTAGTTTTATAGTATTAATCGCTTATGCTCGACTACATGCATTCATGTGTATGTGTAGTTGATCATGCACTGCTTATGCATTTTGATGGTTGCATGTGGCAATGTGTACAATGGAGTAATGGTTTTCATCATGCATGAGGTCATGGTTTGTGTGGTTGATATGGTCATGCATTGATGAGTGGACTCTAGCTAGAATGATGTGTATGTGTTGATGCACTCACTTGTTATATGTCTATATGCAGTTGTTAAGCATGTATGGTCTTAGTTATAGTTATAGTAGGTCAAACTTGCCTTGTGAAGTCATGGTATGCAATTTAGGTCATCATGGTGCTATTTTTTGTTATGATGCTAATGTGTTGGCTGAGATAGTGCAAAAGATGCACATCATTAAAGTGAAGTTGCAGCATTGGACCTCGAGGCAAGAACATGTCGTCATACATGTATTATATGTTTGGTATGTAGGTATGTAAGTTAAGGATTTTTATATGAATTAGGTTTATATAGATTAGGCTTATGTACATGTCTTTTGATGTTATGGTTGCATACATGATAGATGATAGTTGATTAGCATAGTCATATGCACATGTGTCAGATAATCAAGAATGATGGTAACCTTTGGTTGTATCAGTTTCTATTGTTGTTTTATGTTATATAACTTGATGATTAGGGTTGTTTCATTAAGATCTTGAAGTTATATGCATCATGCTAAATCGAATTGGCCTATGCAGATGGTTATGGTTACGACATTCAGGTATGAGTCGACTTATGGTGTTTCACTTTGTGGTACTAATCTAGACCAACCATACATATGTGATTGTTATGCATAAATGATAATTATTTATGAGTTAGGATGTGAACATGTTAGTTAGTGATTGTTATTGATTGCATGATCTTATGTATGTTTAAGTTGATCTGTTGAGAAGTTATATCATGCTAACTAGCTTGATTGTGTAGACAAGATAGCCTCCCCTGAGATAAAGTAAGGTACAAGTTTTCTTATGTCATATCTTTGGTGCTTGATAGTTCGATTACGTCATCTAGTTGATATATTTAACATGGTATGTTTGTAATTTGGTTGGATATTTGATTACGTGAATGATATGAGTGTGTGTCTATAAGATTTATTTCCGAAATGATATTTTTTTAAGATGATTGTACTAACACGCGTTGATACAATTGATATGTACTTGAGTGTAGTAGGTGACATTTGTAGCATTAGGTTTAATGGATAGGAGTTGACTATGGATTATGACATGATTGTTAGTCTCGATAAAGGTTGATTTCAAAGTGATAAATATCATTGTCTTGATATTTGGAACCTTTGGTTGACATGTGTGAGCGGTTGTAGGCTAACATGCTAGGTATTAGCATGACAAGGTAACATCTGATGTTTTTATATAACTAATAGTTGGGTTATGTGACAATACATAGTAAGCCTCGATTGCAATAAGGTAAAAAAGGAAAAAGAGAAGAGTTGGACATGAATTCCTTTGGCTATGTTTGGAAAACCCTAATTCCAAAAGAATTAGTGTTTTTCCTACAAGAAGTCTTCTTAACATTAATCATGTCTAACATTGTGTGGAAACATGCTATATTCATGAACATGTACTTGACAGGTATATTAGCAAGTCTTTAGTTACAGGTGGATCTATCAAAGGATTGAAGTCCCTTGAGAAATGGTGTGGATGTGTTCAGTTGAAAGCAACATGCTTGGCACAACAAAGTAAGGTAACTGGTGTATTTTTATGTTTATTTATGCACTAAAAATTATATGTTAATGACAGCATGATGCAACGAGTTGCATGGTAAGAGAGGTTTCCATGAAATTTCAAAGAAGGCTTAGGTCGATCTTTCCTTAGGAACCATGGGGATTGAGTCATGGTGTTTGTTGTTAGTTTTGTGATGTTGGTCGTTTGTGATTTTTCCACTTGATTTGTGAATTTTTTTGCGTCCAGTGCATATCTATGCAACTTTGTTGCGGTGTTGTATTTCTTTTCATGGTCTTCTTGTTAATGTTTCTGTTCTTGCCTTTTATTGTTTTGAGTCTTGGGAATTGGTTTGGAAAAAAGGAATTTAATGGAGCTCGGGGAGAGTTGTGTGGTGCCCAACAGGTAATGTAAGGCTCAGATGAAGCTCGGTGCATGAGTAAGTGAAGCAAAAGGTAAGACTACGATAGTTGGTTGGACTGGTTGGTCCATTGTGGTAAATGGACAGTGGCAATACAAACATGAGAAAGATAAACATCAAAGGTAAAGTAAATGGATCTGAAGTGTCGAATGCCTTGGCTATGTTGGGAATTGTTGTTCTTGTAATTGCACATGTGTGGCATGAATAAAGGAAGTTCTCTTAACTTAGACCTTATGTTATCTGATAATTATGTTGTGATCATGGCTATGTTGATGTTTATATGTATACATGTATATATGTATGTATGTATGTCATTGTATTACACGACCATGATTGTTTTATGATAATGTTCATGTATATATAATATATATATTATTATATATATATTATATATATAATGTATGTATGTATGTATGTATGTATCCATGTATCTATGTCACTATTTGACAAGGTCATCAAGAATCGTCCTTGTGGAGGAATGATTTCTTACACGGGCAAATGACAGGAAGAGGTTCCTGAATATGAGGAATCAAGTGGGAAGAGTAGTCATGACAGATATATGAGGTCAGTATCATGTGGATATGAATTGATATTGTATGCTTGTATTATGCCTATTTTTTTTATGAAAGATAAGCTAAAGGATACATCAAAAAAATAAAAAGTAGTGTGGTCTATGACATGTTGGGACAAGCATGGGTAAGACATTGGAAGCAAGGTTGGTTGGTAGAGACAATGTGGTTGTCAATGTTTGGTACTATTGTTGTGCATGTGTTGTATATTTTGTACATGTTGCATCTATGATGTGTGCACATGCAGTGTTGCATATATATAGTGTGTATACATGTTTTTTATGCAATGTTATGTACATGATGGTATAGATAGTTTTGTGCGAATATTGCATATGCAGTGTTGCAAATAGATGGTACTATGTACATGATGTATATGTAGTGTTGTGTGCATATGGTGTTGTGCATATGTTGGATATGCAGTGTTGTGTACAGATGACGCTATGTACGTGTTGGATATGTAGTGCTAGTATAGGAGGTGTTTTGTGCATGTTGTACATGTGGCGCTATGTACATTTGGTGTTGTGTGCATGATTATACAAGTGGTGTTGTGTGCACATGGTGTTGTGTACATATTGTATAAGTGGCACTATGTGCAGGTGGTGTTGTGTACATGTTGTGCATGTGGCGTTGTGTACATATGGTGTCGCATACATATCATGCGCATGGTACTATGTACATGTGGTATTGTGTACACCTTGTATAGTGGTGCAATGTACATGTGGCGTTTTGTACACGTTGTGCAGGTGGTTCATGTACATAGGATGTTGTACACATGTTTTACAGGTGGTGTGGTGTGCAAGTGGTACTGTGTACATGTTCTACATATGGCACCAGTGTAGATGAGGTATTATGTGCATGTCGTACATGATATGTTGCGGGCATGCAACACTATGTGTATGTGCACATGGTTTAGGAGAAAGCACTAGGTGTTTGTCTAGTGTGGAAGCTAATCCAGAGTGCATACAAAATAAAGACAAAAGTAGAATCTAAGGCTTGATTAAAGGATAAGTATCAGTATTTTACTTCAGTTTTATTATGCATGTGATTTATGATTTTGGTTTATGATTATTACATGTGATCTATGATTCTAATTTGTGATTTTGATCTACAATGGTTGTGTTTTGAGCTAACCTGATGTGATATGTTTATACATTATGATTTGGTCAAAGATGCTAGTTTGATTTGTTGTAATGGGAAGTAAACCGGATTGCAAGTGTACCTTATTGATGAGCTACCAATGAGATATGATGTGAATTTATTTCAATTTATTTTAAATCTAATGGAAGGTATGTGCTTGGTACATGAAGCATAGAAATTCCTGGTTGGATGGTTGAAATCGAATGCGAGAATTAGCAACAAGAGCGAACAAAATTGGAACATGCAGCAATATGATGGTAAAGAATTCAGGAGCAGGGCCATTGTGGGACATTGGTACCCAATAGTGTCCATTGATTTCCATGAGCATGTTATGGCTGGTATGATGGTTTTAAGGTAGGTATACGCCTTGGTTTTTGTATATTCTGATGTGAGGAAGCCTTGTTAAGGGATGGACTGCCCAGGGTGGGAGCACCAATGGAACTTGGAAGGTGAGTGATTGCACGGAAGGGTGATCAGATTTCTCAAGGGACTGTGTAGCAGAGAAGGGAAGAGCAAGGATGTATTTTTTTTTGTCATCAGCATTTCTAGATGGAACCAGATGCACATTGGGAGTGCATCCTAGAACAATGAGTCGATAACTGTTCACTGAGAGGACAAGTGGCATAGGATTATAGCGTTGGACACTAGATGCAAATTTGACTTTACAGTGGATTCTAGACTTCTTAGGAAGGAGGTGAATCCTGGTATTACTTTGAGGGTGGAGGTGTGAGCCTCTGTATCCCCTTGTTGATTCATATGGGCATTGAATCCCCTTATTTTCTGGTTGAGAAAATGTACATATGTGTATATGTGTGTATTATTGTAAATATTGTATCAAGCTAGATTTATAAGGCTCAATAGACATTATGGTTATTTTCTTGTTGAAGAAAATGTGTATGTGTATATGTGGATTTTAAATATCGTAATAAATAGTGTGTTTTTCATGTTTTAGTAGATAGTCATTGTAAATACTGCAACGAGTTGTGCTATAAATCTCCATGGGCAATACGTTTAGTTTTTAGCAGTCTAGTTGGTTATAGGTGTCATTGAACACCGAGGATGTTGTTTCCCCAAGGTGTAGGACTTTGTAATAGCCCTAGTTAGAAACTCATGTAAAAGTATATAAGGCCACGATGATGGGACACATATTCCAAGCTGAATGGTGGGCAAAACATCCTAGTGTGGGTGTTCATCGGTTCAATGACTAAGGAAATTGGCAAAGGCAATGGCTAAGGCTTTGGAAAGGAAAATTTGTATTTTTTGGCACATTTATTTATGAAAATAAAGAAATTAGGAGAAAAGGAACATGAAATGTCACAAGTTTCATGTGAGGAGTAAAATGAAGGAAAATAATGGAAATGAAGAAAATAGGGGCATCATTGATAAAAAAGGCTTTTGAGGTTCAGTTGGTAAGATTTTGATAGGTTTTGGTGGAGTTATCTTCTATTCTATTCTCTCTCTCATACTCTTGGACACTTAGATTTTTCTTGCAGCACTCTTAGAGAGTGGTACACTTGAATTTTTGGAGAAATAAGGAAAAGAAAGAGCGGGAAGTGCAAAAGGACATTGGGATCAACAACTACAACGGGATTTTCTTGCAGGTATCGATTTGCATGTGTATTTTCCTTGCTATATTCAGCATGCATGGTATTGCATGTGGTTCTTTTGTTGTTTTGGAATGGGTTTTGCCAGGTGTAATAGTATTTTCAGCCTAGCCTTGCCATTTTCAGATAGTCATGGCGTGATGGGGCTCTCATGTTTTGGTTGAGTTGTATTGCCAAACGAATTCAAAGCTGAGTGGGGTGGATCTCTGAATGATAAAGCACATGACCTAGTGGTCCTTGAACTAGAGTGTGGATCACAATAAATCCACTAGCCTAGTGACCCCTGAGCCAAACTATGGATTGCGGTAAAGCCAAGATTGTGTTTCCTCAGTGGGCCTAGGAACCCTTGCTGGTGAATGGCAAGATACATGGTAAAGCCAAGAGGTGGTTTGCTCTTCGTTGGGCCTATTAATCTAGGGTTTCAGATATGTGGAGAGTGGGTCTCAGTTTAGGGCCTAGTGATCCAGGTTTTGGATTGCGGTAAAGCCTGAGAGACTAGGAGATAGGAAAATTCCTCACAGTTTAGGTGGATAAATCTTGTGGCATCTATGCTTGTTTGGCCTAGTGATCAGGTGGAGATTACGATAAAGCTTGTTATGATTTGTTCATTGTGTTGGCCTGGTGATCTGGGATGGATTACGGTAAATCCTAGTTTCTATTGATGAGGGTGAGGTGGTTTAGCCTCAGTATGCCCTGGTTGGTTCTTTTGGTTTGAGTCACACGTTCATGCTTGGAACATGGCATGGGAGTGAATGATTGAAGAGAGATTTGGCTCAGCCATTCTATGGTTGGGTGAAATGTGGAAGTCCCATCCCGGGTTTGGCTTTTGCATCTTAATGAGAGGTTATTTCTCCTTGTATTTCTATGATCATTTTGATGTATTATATGTGGTCTATATAGTTGTACTTTCATGAGTAATTTTTTTGTTATTATCCTCGTTATATGTGTGTTTTATGGCAGCATCTATGTATGGCACTCAACATGTTTTACTTGTAAATGTATGGATAATGTATCTATGGCCTAATAGATGGTAATGCAGAAAATGACATGAGGGAAAAATGGTTCTTAGTGATTCTCATATAAGTACAAGGTCCCTATGTTTAATTCTATTGGTTACACCCGTAGATTACATGCTTGTGACATGTTTGACGAAATGCCTATCATGGCTAGTAGGGGTCTGATTAAGGTCTTGTTTAACTTATTTATTTTACATCATCGTTTCCATGTTCTTTTACTTCTCCTAAGTTATTATTTCATTCTGGGCAGTGACTTGTGCTTTGGGCCTGAAAAATTGGCTCAAATCCCGGGGGCGTTAGCATAACATTAGAAAATTAGGTCTCTGGATGTTGGCAGGCAAACCTATGAGAGAAACTTTGGGTTTTTGGATGCTTTCATGCCTATAGCATTAAAGTGAATGAGGCTTAAGATGTCCAAAAGCTTAGTGGGACCCAAGGGCAAGTTGTCTGAAGTGTTGAATTGGTTCTTAAGGGTCTTGAAGCTGATGATGTTGAATGTCTATGTATTATGTTTCCATCGATTCTACGTCCTTAAGGTCGCATAGGAGGTCAAATTAAATCATAGTATCCTCTCATCACATGTTTACCCTAGTTGGCAGGATACTTGGGTAGATGTGGGAGGAGGGTGTTACAATTAAAATACATGAAATAAAAACATCACATATAGGAAAACAAAGAATTCTTTTCATTAATATAAATGGAAGGAGTTACAACCGTAAATAGTTGTTGATCTTGTAGAAGAGCTCCTCCAATGATGACTTGTCCTTTACTTGTCAAAATGTGCACCTCCAATCATCCTAAATGCATGAAATGAAACCTCTCACCACAACAACATAAGGGTAAAATCACTCTCCAAAAGCCAACCTCTTGCATATGCAAGGTTGTAAATATATAGAGGAGTGGGGTAAGTTTGGAGTTCTTATCCAATTACAAATCTAACGTTTTAGATCCACCTTTGATGGGAGGATCGGATGAAGGATAAGGGATGGAAACTCCAAAGTAGGGTAGGATAGTATTTGGATGTTTTATCTGGGGTAAATGATTGTAACAAATTCTGGAAACTTCTGGAAGAGGAGGCTTCCATAATTTATCTTTCTTCCCCAAATTTCTAGAACCAACGCAGGTGCAAAGGAGAGCAACCTATAGGTGATCAATGTAGGCCACAATGGAGCAACCTATAGGTGAACGTTGTCCAACAAGAGGCCAAGGTGCATTGGTCCTAAAATTGGCTCGAATGAGGCAGTTTCAGGAAGAAACTCTGGGGAATGAAAGAGGCATGCTTAGGTATTTGTGCAAGATGATGTCAAGGGGGAATAGGATGTTGATTAATCCCATTAGAAGTCTTATTGTCCAGATGTGACAAAATGGCCTATAACATGCATGTCTCCACCCTCGGGCTTTACCTCAATCTTGCTAACACTAATCAAGGGATTCCTAGGCCCTTGGGAATTTTTATTAGACCACCTCACCTGGTTCCAAAACCATTTGGCAATCAAAATCTCAACCAATGAAATAACTCCATCACACTATAGCTATCTAGAAATGGCAAGGCAAGGTTGAAATTGTTGTCACACTTAGAAAAACTCATGTCAATACAACAAGAAAACCAAATACATACATGCATGTACCATGCATCCCTAAACCAACTAGGAATCACACCTGCAACCTATTAGCTGCAAGTTTTCCCACTGAAGCTGCTTGATCCAACTTTTCACTGCTTGTTCTTTTCTTTCCTGTCCTTCATTTTCTTTTCTTTCTCCAATGCTAGAGTGCTCCAAGAATTCTCGAAGTGTATGGGAGAGAATAGAATAGAGCTCCAAAACCGAATTGACAAAAATCTAACCAGACAAAAGATGTGAATTGATCCTCAGAAGCCTTTTTATTATTGAGGCCTCTACTTTATTCATTTTCCTTTATTTTTCCTTCAATTTTCCTCTCATGCAATTTTGTGATCTTTCACCTTCCTTTTATTCTATTTTCCATTATTTTCATAAATAAATTCCAATTAATGCCTCTTTTCCTTTCCAAAGCCTTTACTAATTCCTTTGTCAAGTCCTTTGCCAATTTCCTTAGCCATAATAAACCAAATGAACACCCACTAGGATGTTTTTCCCAACATTCAGATTGGAATACGTGTCCCATGACCTTGGTCTTATTTTTTTCTTTATTAACCTTATTACATGAACTTTTAACTTTGGGTTGTTACATAAGCAACACTTATCCACTAGGTCGAGGCTGATATAACTATAATTCAATCAAGGTTCAATCAAAATAGAAACAAATTGATCACAAATCTTACCTTCCATCTAGATGTCTAATGATATGCCTTTGTATTATCCACTATTTTGTAAATTCGAGGAATACTCTAATCAACATCTTGAACTGTCTGCATCTTTTGAGCACTATAAATATGAGGCCTTCCACCCTAGTGCGATGGAAAATCTCTTTCGTGATGTTCTCCACCACATATCCAACACCTCAAATGATTTCTATCATAGCCTATATTATTCTCCTCGGGATGAGACCCATGTCCTATCTCAACTAATAGGATGCTCAAAGAATGATCTAAGTGTATAAGAGTGCAAGAAGAGAGCTATAATGATCAAGAGTTGAGCCAAAAACTGTCAAAATTTGTCAAATGTTTCTCTGATTCCTTTTTATCATTGGTGTCTCTTATCTCTTCCTTTCCTTTTTCTTTTTTCTTTCATTTTCTCTCTAATTTCCCTTGCATGCATATTTGTGTCTCTTCACCTTCCTTTTCTCCCGTTTTCCTTTATTTCCCATAATCAAATGTCATCTATTGCCTCTTTACCTTTGCTAATTTCCTTAGTTATTAATAAGCCACAAGTGGTTCCCTTTGATGTCCACCATTGTTGCAATGGTTGCATTTGTTTTTCTTCATCCATACTTTCTTTCCCTTATTTCTCTCCTAATGTGGAGAGGAGTCTTTATGTCGTTTCATAACTTTTATTGAATGGTTATCTTTGGTGTAGCTTTAGTGAGGAGAACTTATCTCATCCTCTAAAATTCTCACCTCCCTTTAGAGACGACTTGCAATCACAATCGTTGGGATAGTGTGATGTTCTCTCATCCTGCATTGATTTAGACTTGTTGCTTGAATACTCTCTCGATTTTGTGGCTTTTAAGTCTCTTTCATCGTTGATATTGGAGGATGTTGCATATTCCTCTCTACCATAGCCTAATTACACATATCGAGGTAGTCCTACCACTTCAAGTGTGGAGGATGGCTACACTAAGCCTTCATCTTGCTGCAACTTTACGAAATCCTCTTCTGTGTCTTGTAACTAAAGTTGCAATATCTTCTTCTCCTCTTTTACTTCTTATAGCTTTCTTCTCAACTCATAATTCTTTGCTTAAATGATCCAGTTGATTTCCACTCTTTTTTTATAAGCTACAAACAATTGGTCTACAATATGTTTCATCTAATAGAAGGCCTTGTGGAAATCCTTACCATTCTTTGTATGGATGCCTTCATTCTCCATTTTCTTTCTTTGAGAGACACGTACATTCTCATATTTGAAAGTCTTAAGTTTTCATTCACCCTCTTTATGCTTGGCCCTGGTAAGCATCCACACTCACTATTCATATAAAATAAGATCGCTTTGATACCAACATGATCCAAGATATTTACTTCAGTGACTTTAAAGAAAAATGAATAAAGAACATGAAATAACTATAAGTGAAAAACACATGAAGACGAAACACACGAATAAATGACAATATGGACAAATGCACCAAAACTTGATAATAGATTTCACCCACAACATGTGAGCTACGTCTTTGGGCTCTACTCAATTATGTTGCTACTTCATTAACATCCCTTCAAAAAGGCTCTTCTTTGTAGACACAAGGATTAAACTCTCACTCATGTGGCAATGTCTCTCATATAAAGAGACATTCTCCTTTGACAATACAAAAGGAATGAATTCTCACAAACAAGTGGCATATATTTTTCTCCCTATATCCCAAATCAAAGGGGTTGGGCTCTCACATAAAGTGGCATAGACCCTCTTTGAATATACTACTCAGACTCAAGCATATCTACAAATACATGTTCTCATACATGTTCTCCCTCTTACAAATCTTGAAAGGGGAAAATCAACAACAACTGAGACTCACATTGGTTCCCAAATGAAAACGCTCAATTAGATGCTCAAAACACATTGAACACAACACCAACATGTCCACCTCTTCATTCTACAATATTTGTCTATAAACACGAGAAAATTGTAAAACGTGCATCTCTATCTCAAAATTCATGTCAAGCATTACTAACACATGTGAACTTCTTCCATGATCCCTCATATCAACTGCTCAAATCCAAATTTTGATTGCACTAGTGAACTTGTCTAAAAAAATAGTGAAAAATAATTATAAACTTCATATGTTTTTTCACCTTCACCATAGGTCCTTTCTGAGAATCTCAACATTGAAAGATGTGCCACAATGGTAGAATATGCTTGGAATATCCTCAAAAATATATCCTAGATTCTTCTTCAAAATTCATGCCCACTCTAAGTGCGGAACCCCTAGCTTGGCCACCTGTCATTCCTTTGTTCAACTCTCTCTTTGTGTGGTCTAGGCCACTATGTGAAAGATGACGAGGTTAAATATTATTGTATGGGAATACTTTATCAAACCCTTCCCCTTGGTAGTTTTGTTTGGGCATTTAAAAATGGCATATAGTTGGGGGATGTCCCGCGGTCAAACCCGTAGGCCTATCCATTTTGGCTTGCAACATATATTTTAACAATGACTTGTTTTGTATGGCATACAGTTTGTAACCATATGTTATAATAACAACAATAACCAAATTGATGAGCCCCATAAATGGGTAATTATATGGGCTCATTTTGCCTCTTAACTTAGCTTAATCCACCAATATCATTAGTTTATTGCATGTTTTTTATTATATTTATGCTAATAGAGTGAGTTGGGTTGGTCATTATGCCTTGAAGTCTAATGTGTGCTTAATGCAGATTTTTGGTCAATTTTGGAGACAAAGTCAAAGTTTTAATGAACATTTGGCAGCAAATATTTGAAGAAAACAAGGGAGAGGGTTTATAGGAGGGTGTTCCCCTCATTTATGACTCCCTACTTCAAATTTTCCTTCAGAAAGCTCGGAGCACAAGTAGCCACATCAATGCACCAAAGAGGCAGCTGAGCAAGTGGAGTATAACTGCTGCCTATCTCAAGTTCTAGGAGCTGAGCCTCCCTAATTTTGAGGGAGCTATTGGAAGCTCTAGTTGTATAAGTAGAGAGGCCTAGGGCCTCATTAGTTTTCTAGATGTTAGTCAAATTTTCGCACTTTTGTTACAGTTTTACTTGGCTCAACTTCGAGCTTACCTTTATAAACAGTTTTATGTAATCTTACTGTTATTTTGATAATGAAGATGAGATTATTTCTGAGCTAGCACTGAGTTACCTCAGAGGGATGAAGCTCTTGGATCAGGGCCCAATCAAAGAAGCCAAGAACCTCTTTTTTTTATTTATATTCTTTGTTTCAGTTTATGAATGAGTTGTTGATAGATAGATTTCTTTTTTAGTTAAGAATAGGTTGCTTTTGGTAATTTAAAAGTTGTTTCCATTTTAGTTTGTTGTAGCAAGTTGAATAGTGATAGAAGAAGATACAAAAAGGCCATCAACAGAGCCTTGACCTCCTTTCTCCCCTTTGGGACCTTGAACTGAGGCCAAGACCCTATTGCTGCCACAAAAAACACAGATTTGCCTTTGCCATGGGATTTCTAGTGTTGCAACATGTTAGAAGGTTAATGCTTTGTTGTAGATCTATTTCATCATGCTCATTTCTATCTTTACAATAAATTTCTTTTCATGTTTTCTTTACATATAGCATTGTTCAGCATTTACTTTCCTAGATCATAATTTAGACTAGCTTGATGAACAATTCTATTTTTTTAGTGTAGCTAGTTTCTTTGTTTTCTTAGTTTCAGAGCTTGATTTTCAGTTCTCTTGTAATACATCTCTGCTCACCATAAGTCCACCAATTAGCCATCACCATATCTTCCTGATCCATGTTCCACAGGTCATCCAAAGTCCTTCACAAATATGCCCTAATTTTCTGCACTTTTCCCATAAACTTTCCTCTCTTTCCTTGAACAAGTCCAACCATCTTTCTCTTCCCTAATCTTCCTTGATGAACCTTAGACACCTTAACACATCCTCCTAGCCATACAACTACCCTTTCCATCCATTTTCCCACCTTCAAAACCTCTAAAACAGCTCTCGACATCCTCCTGTAGACCTCCTGTAGATCCCCTACAGCCTCCTGTAGAATTTCCTGTAGGTGTCTTTCTGAAATCCGATTGCAGGGAAAGCCTCTAGGAGGCCACCTGGGACCTCCTAGGACCCCTCCACACCTTCCTACACCTCTGCAAACTCCAAAGTCGCCCTCCATCGCCACCTAATCGCTGCCACATTCACAAACAAATAGATCACATGCATGACAATTTCACCTAAAAATACATAAAAATCCAAAAAGATGTTTTTTTTCTCATTTCCTTCTAGAAATAGCTTGAGTAGATGTTGTTTACTTCCTAAGTAGGTAATGGCATTAATTTTATGGTTTTTCACCTCTCTTTCTGCAAAAGTAGGGTTAGTTGGTTAATTAGGGTTTGTTAGGGTTACTTCACATTTCAGTCTTCTTTCATTTTTTGCAAGTAGAATAGCCTCTGTAGGGTAAGATTTCCTTTCTTTCATCACATATAAAGCTTCTTCTAGAATTCATAGAAGTTGGCTTGAGCTCCTAGTGATCTTGCACTAGTTGACCAAGTGACAGCCTGTAGTAAGAACTAGTACTTGTGCATACAACATCATTGCTTCCAAGTTTGTTACGAACTAACGGCTTGATAAAAGTAGAGTAGGAAGCCTAGGAGTTGTAGAATTATTGTTGCAATACTGGTGCTCACTAAACAACATGGAGGTCAGCATGGAGCTAGTAGAGATAGTTGATGCAATGTTGAAAATAATTATGAAGACTAGGTGAAGCCTTCAGATCATCAGACAATTGGATTTTTTCAATTATCATGTGGAACCTGCAAGTAGCATTGGAAATGTATTTTTTTTACTTTCCTGAAGCATTTATGTTTCAATTCAAATTTTAATGCATATGGACGCCCTCCTTCAAGCATTTGAGCACTATCCTCTGACACGAAGATCAAATATCCCAAATCAAACATTTATTGATCCAATGATAATGGAAAATATTTCTTAACCTAAGAAATTTTTTGTTATAACATGTCATATACATAAAACAAAGTGGCACATTTTTAAATATTATAAAAGGAATTGTATTTTAGGATATTTGAAGCATATTGGAGTAATAAGATGTATTTGGAGTGATAAGGTGTCATTTTTGTAATTTTGGAGTGATAAGGTTGTAATTCTAGGAGGTTTTAAAAGATCTTT
>APFE030602139.1:11312-22956 GCA_000404065.3 Pinus taeda | reverse complement strand
CTCAGCAAGTATACAGTGGGGAACCATCATGCCCAACCTATGCTGTGGAGATTCAAGAGATTAACCTACGATCTGGGAAGGTTCTCCCAGATAGCCAGCCTCCCCCTCAGGAGGTTGAGGAAGATAAAGAGGAAAGTGAACCAAAAGCAAATCCACCCTTTCCTGAGAGACTATCCGGGACAACACAATCCACCCCAAAAGAAACTGAACTTCTAGGAGAATTGAAACAGTTATGTGTAAAGATACCACTTCTCCAAGCCATAAAGGATGTGCCTCTATACAATAAGATGATCAAAGAGAAGTGCTTCAGGCATCCAGGTAGGCGCAGAAGAGATGCCCCAACCATCAATGTCATAGGACAACTGTCTGACCTGATGTTGGGGTAGGTAATCTGTCTGAAATATTTAGACCCTGGAAACCCAGTAGTTGATGTCCACATCAATGGCACCATGATCCCACATACCTTGATTGATCTGGGAGCTGCCATTAATGTGATGAAAAAGGACACCATGCTCAAGCTCAAATTCCAGGGCTCCTTGAGAAAGACCACGACAATACTGCAGCTAGCAAACCACTCCACCATGACCCCTGAAGGAATTGTGGAGGATGTGATGGTCTCCATTGATTCTTGGGAGTACCCTACTGATTTCTTGGTTCTCCAGCTGAAAGAAAAGCTCACTGGGTATCCTCTCATCCTGGGAAGACACTGGTTGGCCACTGTCGATGCTTACATCAGTTGTCCGGCTGGGAACATGACTATCAAGAACGGGCATATGTCCAAGCATCTAATCCTATACCCTCCTGCCCAACTCCTGCCCAAATCCACCCCCCAGTATGTTTCCATTAGAAGATTTAGTGAAATAAACCCAAGACAATCCCCTAACTGATCTCTATGTGGCCGACTCGACCTCTCTCTTTGTTAAGAATATAGAGTTCGGCCCAGAAAGAACCTTGAAAATCAATTCATCCCTATCCACCTCCCAGGAGAAGGAACTGTGCAGCTTATTAAGAAAACATTTAGATGCCTTCGCCTAAAGTTATAAGGAGATGAAGGGAGTGCACCCTTCAGTATGTACTCATCATATATACATTAAGGAGGATTTCAAACCAGTCAAACAGCCTCAAAGGAGGATGAACCCTGCCCTTAAAGACATTGTTAAGGAAGAATTGCAAAAACTACTTGATGCAGGATTCATCTACCCCATCTCTGGCAGTGAATGGGTCTCTCCTTTGGTGCTAGTGCCAAAGAAAAATGGTAAGTGGAGAATTTGTGTTAATTATCGGGAGCTAAACAAGGCCACTAAAAAGGACCATTTTCATTTGCCTTTCATAGATCAAGTGTTAGATGGTCTGGCGGGGAAAAAGTTTTTCTCCTTCCTAGATGGGTTTAGCAAGTACAATTAGATTCAAATCAGCATGGACGACCAAGATAAGACCACTTTCACTTGTCCTTGGGGTACCTTTGCATATCAGGTCCTTCCTTTTGGTTTTTGCAATGCTCCAGCCACTTTCCAGAGAGCAGTATTGAGTATATTTTCCGAATGGTTCATGATGCGGTGGAAATATATATGGATGACTTTACTCCTTATGGTTCTAACTTTCAAGAAGCTTTATCTAACCTAGGGAAATTTTTGGACAAGTGTATTGAAATGAACCTATCCCTTAGTCCAGAAAAAAGTGAATTTTTTATGACTGAAGGGACCGTACTAGGTCATGCAATATCTCAACAAGGATTGCAGGTGGACCCCAACAAAATCGCCATCATCCAAAGGGTCCCACTTCCTCAAAAGGTGAGAGATGTCCAAAGTTTCCTTTGCTTGGCAAGATATTACAACATATTCATTAAATATTTCAGTAAGTTAGCCTCTCTGTTGTTTGGTCTTTTGGGAAAAGATGTCGAGTTCATATGGACTGAAAACTGTGAAGAAGCCCTAGATACCTTAAAAAGAAAACTTGTGAATGCCCCAATTTTGAGAGGCCCAAACTGGGCCCTACCTTTCCACATTCACACAGATTCCTCAAACAAAGCAATAGGAGCAGCCTTGGGGTAGATTGATGAAAAGTTACCTTATGCCATATACTTTATAAGTAAAAAAAATTCTAAGGCAGAGTTAAACTACATAGTCACCGAGAAGGAACTCCTAGCTGTAGTGCATTCCTTAAATAAGTTCAGACATTACATCACAGGCTATCAAACCTTTGTACACACCTATCATGCTGCAATTAGGTATTTAATGAATAAACCATATGTCAATGCTCGCATTATTAGATGGTTGCTTTTACTGCAACAGTTTGATTTAACCATTGTTGATAAGCTTGGTAAAGAAAATGTTGTTGTTGACTTTTTGTCTAGAGTAGATTTGCCTACAGGTGAGGAAGGAATGGTGGATGATCAAATGCCAGATGAGCACCTATTTTCTATCTCAGTAATCTCTCCATGGTTTGTTGATATAACAAATTACTTGGTTTCAGCACAGTTCCCACCACACCTGTCCTCAAAAGAGAAGAGTAAGATCGTGAGGAAAAGTGCCCCTTTCACTTGGATTAGAGGCAATCTCTTCAAATTTGGCCCAGATCAAATATTGAGAAGATGTGTCAAGGAGGAGGAAGTTTTTGACATTCTCCTAACCTGTCATGACGGGCCTTGTGGAGGCCATTTTGCAGCAAAAAGGACTACCTTCAAAATCTTGCAAGTATGTTACTATTGGCCCACTCTTCATCAATATGTGAAGAGATACACCAGCCAATGCAATCGGTGCCAAAGGATGGGGAAACCTACTCCAAAGGATGAGATGCCCATGCAACCTCAAGTGACTTTTCATCCATTTAAGAAGTAGGGCATGGACTTTGTGGGTCCTATCAACTCTCCTTGAAAACAAAGGCAATACATCATTATGTGCACTAATTACCTGACAAAATGGGTAGAGACAAAAGAAATCAAGGAAACAATAGAGGAAAAAGTGGTTGAGTTCTTAAGAGAGAAAATCTTCTACAAGTTCGAGTATCCAAGAGAATTGGTTACAGATCAAGGTAGTCAGTTCACTTCCAATTTGATTGAAGACCTGCTCACACATCATAAAATCAAGCACAGGACTTCCACCCCTTACCATCCACAAGCCAATGGGCAGGTGGAAGTCACTAACAAATATTTGGAAGGAATTATGACCAAGGTAGTGAGCAGCAGCAGAAAAGATTGGGCGGATAGACTAGTTGAGGCCACTTGGGCCTACAACACAACTTGGAAGACCACCACAGGGTTCGCATCCTATGAACTGGTCTATGGGAAGAAGGCTTTGTTGCCAATAGAATTTGAATACAATACACTAAGGATGGCAGCTCAACTGGACCTAGACCTCAGCCATGCACAGAGGGAAAGGCTACTCCAACTCAATGGATTGGATGAACAAAGACTGCAGGCCATTCTCCACACAGAGGTAGTCCAACTTCAAAGGAAAATATGGCATGATCAAAACATCAGGGAGAAGCAATTCCAAGAGGGAGATTGGGCACTGCTCTATGAGTCAAGGTATAAAGACTTCAAAGGCAAGCTGAGGACAATATGGTTGGGACCCTACACTATGGAAAAATGTAATGACAATGGTTCAATCCTGATCAGAAGCATTGATGAGGAAGCCATCCCCATGCTTGTCAATGGACATAGGTTGAAAATTTACAAGAAGCCCCTCTCCAAGCAAGAGTTCATTGAAGATCTGAATAAGATAGTGTTGGTAGTGGAGTAGGTCTCAGCATCCACTCCACCCACTTACTAGCAAAAAAATAAAAATAAAAAAATAAGGGGTCAAGTGAAAACCTCCATGAGGCGCTTAAGTCCCATCATTGGGTTGAAAACCTCTTTTGAGGCGGCCCAGTGATGACAAAAACAAAAAAGAGAGAATAAGATCCCTGGGTGAAAACCTCCCTTGAAGGCGCCCAGGGCAGGGAATGAGGGTAACCTCCTGGAGGCACCCTAGTTGTCTTCCAAAAAAAACAAAAAAACAAAACAAACAAAAAAAGAATAGAGAAAAAAAGGAAGAGGAAATTGACTTTTAACATGCATTGCAAGTTACGAGTGGACCATAGGAAGCAAGAGAGGATGCCAAAGAGCTTATTTCACCTACTCCATACTCTTCTCAATCATTTCTGACCTTTCTTCCACCTCACTTTGTGTTTTTTATGAACATTGTGTATCCTACAGGAGGCCCTGTGTGTTCTACAGGAGGCTCCCGTAGAAATCACAAAGATCTTGAAATGGATTTTTAAAATAGTTTGAGGAGCTGGGAAGTGTCATGAAGAGCCCGTAGGCCCTCCTATAGCTATCCACCCTCCTGACCAGCCATCCCACACTTGCAGCACCTAATTATCATGGATTTCTTCCTTTCCTGCAGAGAAAAAAAAACAAACAAACAAACAAACAAACATAGAAACCAATTTTTAGAAAAAAAACCAAGAAATAAAAGGAACAACACCTCCAAAGCTCACCTGAAGGTTACCAAATACCTCTCCATCATCATTAGCATCTCTGGTAGCATCCTCATAGCTCCCAGCACAAGAATCAACTAAAAATTTTAAAGGGAGAAGCAGCTACAAGAGCTCCTGTAGGATTTCCTGTAGCAGCTAATCCCCTAAAAATCAAGCCACAACAGCATAATAGATGCATCCATAGGATTGAAAATGATGTTGGAAGCATATCCAGCCAAAGGGTACCTGAACAAAGCAAACAAACCACACATCAGAGAGCAGAAAGCATACAGCAGAGGAGATATAGGCATGCAGCAACTGAAATACAAGCATGTAGCAGCAAAGAAACCAAAATGCACCACGGCACGAACATTCGACTTGTAGGTAAGTGTCTAACCCTCTCCTTTGTTGCATCTATGTAATTGAAAACATGCATAAACGAATGATATGGTTAGGGTTGAACGATAAAGGTGGCCAGTTAACTGACCACCCTCATCCAGTTGACTACGCTCATCCGGAGATGCCACCACACGTGTGCCTAGTCAACTCATAGAAAATCCAAAGGACATGTAGTGGAGGTTATACAAACTCCGATGAACTCCGATGCAATGATGGGAAGTGATTGCGGGAAAGAGTCATGAAGAGCCATGATGACAGAGCAGTGGGGACCAATGGTCCGAATCTAGAAACGTACCTTTTTGCTAGCTCACCCCATCACCGGAAATATCTCAAAGAAGACATAAGTATTCCTCCTCGAAACTCATTCACCACCTTTTCTTCCATTTGTCCTCATTTACTTAGCTATAACAAGCTCCATACCACCTCGATAGCCTCGAAAACATTGTTCTCTATCGATTCTATCCACCCTTCTGCTATCAGAGTCCTACAGGATCAAGAATAAGTTCTACAGGAATGAGTTCTACAGGAGCACCTAGATCCAGTTCTACAAGAGGGACAATGAGCAGTTTTTAAGGAAGAAACACGGGGTTTTTTCTCATATTCTAGATTGAAGAGGTAGGCTCTGTACAGACCCACCTTAAATATTAATATGTGCAAGAAATTATACAATTCTAAGGAGGAATTAAGCTTGTAGGAGAAGAGGAATTCCATAAACAAATTCTGCCTGTTTTCTTAAAAAAGCACAGTTTTTCTTTGTTTTCCAATTTCCTTAAATTCTTATCTCCATCTCCATTTTGGGTGTCAAAAGGGGGTTATAAGCAAAATGACGGGGGGATTCATGAGGAAGGAGCCCACAAATTCAGCTAGGATCCATGAGCATCCCGAAGTAGTAGCCATTTTTACCAAAGCAACTTGGATGCCATTTTTCGAAAAATTTTGAGGGTTTGATGAAGAAGTGGCTCAGGAGTTTGCCCTTGCTTTAGTACCTCATTCAAAGACCCAGGACACTGTTACTTTCGGAGGTCTCACCTTGGAAATCGCCCCAGAATATATCAGCAGAGTTACCAGCCTTCCCCTTGGATTACCTTGGAGCAAAGATGAAAATCCAATGGGACAAGCTACCCAGAACACCTTCTTCCAACCAGATGAACATCTTGTAGAAGACAAAAATGGCATTAGAAGAACAAGCATACCTTACCCTTGGGATGAGGTCAATTACCAAATCATCAAGTATATTTCTTGTGAAGGGAGATATAGCATAGTTTATGGCTACCATTTTAGACTTCTCCATGAGGTGAGATATGGCATGAACATTCCTACACCCCAAAAATTCAGCATCCCCTATTTTCTCCTGCAGTCCCTTATAGACTCCAACATTAAGTTAAAGGTAGGGGGTCCAGATCAATTGGCTCACCATGGGTTAATAAAACTATTAGTGGAAGAAGCCCTCCATACCTTCACAATCCCCATAGCATGGGAGATCTTCAGAAATATGACAAGGGAAGAGGATGTAAAGGCCCTCACATATGACCTCAATCCATTCCTAAAAGTGAGGGGGAAGAACAGCAAGGAGAAGAAGGGGAGGGAACTGAGGAGCAAACAGAAGAGGAGGAAACTAAAACAGAGAAGGAGGAAACTAAACCAGAGGAGGAATAACACAAAATAGAGCAAGAGGAAAGAAAATCAGCTGAGACAGAGAAGACAAAAGGAGAGGAACAAGGGGCAGAAAAGACAGAAGTGCCTCCTGAGACCCTAGAAAGAGAGGCAACAGCTGCTCTTGCTTCCCTCAATACCCCTATGAAACCCAAACAAAAGAGGAAGAGGCAAACATCAATGTGCTTCAGGGCTCGGAAAAGCACAAGGATAAAAATGGGAAAACCACAGCCATCTTCAATTGTGCCTATTGTAATTGAAGATTCACCTACTGTCAAAGGGGAAGAATCTCCCTCTAAAACCCCCATCACATATGAAAGAGGAAGTCCTAGATCTTCCACTTGGAAGGAAAGAGTGCAACTACAGGACTCAAAAACAGCTCTACAGGAAGCACAGACTGTTTTACAGGAGACCCTAACTAAGCTACAGGAGACCGAGAAACTTGAGAAAAGGGTAGAAGAATAGCCAAAGGGAAGGAGGAAAAAACAGAGACCCAAGAACCTGACCCCCAGCCTAGTTTGGGCTCTTACTACAATCTTCTTGAGGGGGGGGAATCATTCCACAGAAATTTGCAGTCCCATTTTTCTTTGAGCTGGAGAAAGAAAGAATAAGGAGCCATAGATGGATGCAAATTTCCAAATCTAAGGGGGTAGAAGATATTGGCCACATGGAGAACCAACTTAGAGAGATGGGTAGGGAGTTAAGTGATGTAAGACATAGAGAGGAAATCAGAAGATCTCACTTGGAAACAGAAAATGAGTTGCTAAGGAAACAACTGCCAGAAAAGGAGACACAATTGGCATGCATGATCAGTTGGTCTATAGAGGCGTTATAGTGCAGGACACCAGCAAAATCATATCGAGTATACCTCAAATACCAATGGTTGCAATTTCAGATCAAGAATTTGGCACAGAGAGGCACCATGCCTTTCCAAGATTATAAATAGTTTACAGACCTATGTGACCAAAGTTCAGCAGAAGATAAGGCAAAGATAGCAGAGTTTTATTTGCATAACTTGGCCCTCACTGATATGAACCTATGGGACCCCAATGCTAGGCTAGGGGACTTGCAACTGATGGCCATGGCATCATGGATGAATCATGAGGAGAAAAGGGCAACATAAATCAAAAATTTGATGGCAAAAGAGAAAAATGAACCCTTAATGATCCGAGTTGAGCTAGTAGACCCCATGGCTCTAATCAACATCCACCAGCTACTTGCAAATAATCCTCAAAGTGCCCCTAAGTATATCAATGAGCAGGCCCAGGCCATTGCACATTTTGAAGGCATGGAAAGATTACTTGGGGAAGACTGTATTCATGCTTGTATGAGGAGGTGGAACACTCTTCCACATAGTCTGCAAATTAGGGAGTGTCACTCCCCAACAAGGATGAAAGAAGCATTAAGGAGAGTGCCACTGTACAAGTGCTTTATGCAGAGTTTGAAGGCCAATTGGATTGGCCTCAAATTGATTCCTCCACTGCTGCTAGGCCCACTAGAAGGTGAATAGAGGAAGAAGAACAACAGCAGTGGGAAGAGGTGGACAGAAAGGAAGGATTCCATGACAAAGAAGAGGACCTCACATCAGAAGCATGGGATTTCAGGGAGGCCATCAGGGCCATCAAATATGAGGAGATGGACTAATTGCTCAGAGGATGAGCAACACATTCAGTAGGGGGTGATGATGAGCCCCATAAATGGGTAATTATATGGGCTCATTTTGCCTCTTAAATTAGCTTAATCTACCATTCTCATTAGTTTATTGCATGTTTTTTATTATATTTATGCTAATAGAGTGAGTTGGGTTGGTCATTATGCCTTGAAGTTTAATGTGTGCGTAATGCATATTTTTGGTCAATTTTGGAGACAAAGTCAAAGGTTTAATGAACATTTGGCAGCAAATATTTCGAAGAAAACAAGGGAGAGGGTTTATAGGAGGGTGTTCCCCTCATTTATGACTCCCTACTTTGAATTCTCCTTCAGAAAGCTCGGAGCACAAGCAGCCACATCAATGCACCAAAGAGGCAACCGAGCAAGTGGAGTATAATTGCTACCTATCTCAAGTTCTGGGAGTCGAGCCTCCCTAATTTTAAGGGAGCTATTGGAAGCTCTAGTTGTATAAGTAGATAGGCCTAGGGCCTCATTAGGTTGTTGGATGTTAGTCAAATTTTCACACTTTTTTTGTAGCTTTGCTTGGCTCAACTTCAAGCTTACCTTTGTAGATAGTTTCATGTAATCTTACTGTTATTTTGATAATGAAGATGAGATTGTTTCTGAGCTAGCACTGAGTTACCTCAGAGGGTTGAAGCTCTTGGGTTAGCTCCCAATCCAAGAATCCAAGCACCTCTTGTTTTTTATTTATATGCTTTGTTTCAGTTTATGAATGAGTTGCTGATAAATAGATTTCTTTCTTAGCTAAGAATAGGTTGCTTTTGGTAATTTAAAAAGTTGTTTCCATTTCAGTTTGTTGTAGCAAGTTGAATAGTGATAGAAGAAGATACAAAAATACCATCAACAGAGCCTTGACCTCCTTTCTCCCCTTTGGGACCATGAACTGAGGCCAAGACCCTATTGCTACCACAAAAAACAGATTTGTCTTTGCCATAGGATTTCTAGTGTTGCAGCTTGTTAGAAGGTTAATTCTTTGTTGTAGATCTATTTCATCATGCTCATTTCTGTCTTTACAATAAATTTCTTTCCATGATTTCTTTACATATAGCATTGTTCAGCATTTACTTTCCTAGATCAGAATTTAGACTAGCTTGATGAACAATTCTGTTTTTTTAGTGTAGCTAGTTTCTTTGTTTGCTTAGTTTCAGAGCTTGATTTTCAGTTCTCTTGTAGTACATCTCTGCTCACCATAAGTCCACCAATCAGCCATCACCATCTCTTCCTGATCCATGTTCCACAGGTCATCCAAAGTCCTTCACAAATCTGCCCTAATTTTCTACACTTTTCCCATAAACTTTCCTCTCTTTCCTTGAACAAGTCCAACCATCTTTCTCTTCCCTAATCTTCGTTGATGAACCTTAGACACCTTATCACATCCTTCTAGCCATCAGCTACCCTTTCCACCCATTTTCCCACCTTCAAAACCTCTAAAACAGCTCTCGGCATCCTCCTGTAGATCCCCTGCAGCCTCTTGTAGAATTTCCTGTAGGTGTCTTTTTGAAATCTAATTGCAGGGAAAGCCTCCAAGAGGCCACCTGGGACATCCTAGGACCCCTCCACAGCTTCCTACACCTCTACAAACTCCAGAGTCACCCTCCATCACCACCTAATTGTTGCCACATTCACAAACAAATAAATCACATGCATGACAATTTCCTAGAAATAACTTGAGTAGATATTGTTTACTTCCTAAGTAGGTAATGGCATTCATTTTATGGCTTTTCACCTCTCTTTCTACAAAAGTAGGGTTAGCTGGTTAATTAGGGTTTGCCAGGGTTACTTCACATTTCAGTCTTCTTTCATTTTCTGCAAGTAGAATAGCTTCTGTAGGGTAAGCTTTCCTTTATTTCATCACATATAAAGCTTCTTTTGGAATTCATAGAAGTTGGCTTGAGCTCCTAGTGATCTTGCGCCAGCTGACCAAGTGACAACCTGCAGTAAGAACTAGTACTTGTGCATACAGCACCGTCGCTTCCAAGTTTGTTACAGACTACCGGGTTGATAAAAGTGAAGTAGGAAGCCCAGGAGTTGCAGCATTATTGCTACAATACTGGTGCTCACCACAATTATGGTTTTTGAGATACTTTTAAGTCTCTATGCAATTTTTGCATATTTGATTCTAGGATCTGCTAGAGGTGTTAAGAGTAGGGGCATGTGTTGAAAAGATGCTCTCAATTTTTTGATTCATGAACAAAAATATGGCAATAAGAAGGAACTAAGAACTTGCGCTTTGGAGGTTATTGTAAGTTAATATATTTTCTTAGACCAATAGCCATAGAAAGAATGAAACTTGGGCCATAATTTTCTTTACCAAATATTGTTCCAGATAACAGGTTTGGGAAAATTTTGGTGACTGACTTCCACACCATAAGTTTCATAAATGGAGAAAACACCTATTGGGATGTAGCCCTATCTCAATTTGTCCTCCCCAGTTGAGATGGGGATGTGTTGTTGCTAAAGTTGTTGTTAGAAATCTATCCACAAATTGGTGGTGGGTTTAGAAGTCCAAGTTTCCTGGAGAAACCATATTGCCAATCTTGGCAGTGAGTAGGAGAAGTCCAATAATCTTTGACTTTTGTTGCCTTAGCTCAATAATTTTGAGGTGGAGTGGTTCAAAGACAAAAAGAAGAAAAAGAAGAAAATTAAAAAAAGAAGTGTTTATAGTAGTACCACTTTTTGATTTGGGATTGATTTTAAGGTTTTCGTTAACAATATTATGAATTTTTGATGTCATGGTTGTAAAACATTATAGTTTCAACCCCAAAAAAGAGATGATATTGAGAATACCACCTTTTTAAATGGAAGTAAAAACGACTAAATACAACTTATAAAAAAGAGAACTTTGAAAGGATCCGATAAAGTTGATAACCATGTTTAAACCTGTGATGAAATTTTTAATTAAATACATATTGTTTTGCATTTCACATTTCACATTATGATTAACATAATGATTGATTGTTTGAAGTGAGAATATCTTTGTTCCTCAAATTTCTTATCGTGCTCTATACCAAAAAAAATAAAAATAAAATAAAAATCATTCAAAATACTTCACAATACAAAAAAAATCATTCAAAATACTTCACAATACCTCTTTCACACGCGTCTTTAAAAAATGTTCACTATTAAATTGGATATGCTTATAATATATGCCTCTTAAAATCATTTAAAATAAAAACAATTTTCTATACCAAAAAGTAATCTCATATTAGTTAACAGATATAATTCACAACAATATACAAACTCCAATATACAATAACTTTTATAATAATTAGAAAGTTACCAAAAAAAAAATAAGGCCTCCTATAATATCTTTATTTTTTATATCAAAAATCTAAACAAAATAATTATTCTAAGTTAATTAAAAAATATTAACCACAGCTATATAATCAAATAATTTTAGTATGATTTTATAATTTACCATAAATTACAAATATCAATATGTTTTTAAAATATTAAAAAATAT
>APFE030602123.1:28671-51875 GCA_000404065.3 Pinus taeda | reverse complement strand
CCCCAGATTTGACATTTCAAGAAAACGCGCTGCAAAAACCCCGAATCCCCGATTTCGTAGCGCAGACAATTATGAATTGACAAAACGCGCTACGAAATGGCTGGTAAATGATAGGCTGCGAAAAGGTGGAAAAATGATTGCGCAGCTAAATTGGCCAATCAGATTGCGCTGCGAAACTGCGCAAAATACAAATGACGCAAACAAGACAAGACATGCCTTAAACAATAATCATGGAGGGTATCTAACGGTTTTTTACAAGGACTCACAACAATACCTTTTGAAATTCTAATTTCAAAGTGACACACATAGAAACCTATTGACTTAAACTAAAAAAAATTTATATGAATCTTTGGACATAGGTGGACTGTGGTTTTAAGTGATAACAGGATGGATGATGTAATATTTATTATTTCTTTCATGTATAAACAATTGGTATATCCCCACTTGGGTGGGTGGATGAGTCAAATTTGGTATATCCCAACTTGGTTGGGAGATGGATATATGTATGAGTCATTGGTGATAGGGAGGTCATACTTACATAGTTGAGTTATAGAGTCATGTTATTAGTTTGGAGAATATTTTTGCAGACTTTGCATGTGCTCAGGGGGAGCATGGACAACATAATGTATGTCAAAGGGAGAGAATATATTGGTCCGCCCTTTTCCCTTGATGTCAAAGGGGGAGAGTGTCTTGGTGTTGTTGTTTCCATCAAGTCCAAAGGGGGAGATTGTTGGAATTATGATACAGGTGTTGTCCTTGATGGAAACTCACTCAAATGATAGTTCACAGTGCAACAGGTCAACAACAAAGGATTACAGATCATACTTCAATGAATGAAGAAAGAGAGGTATACGCCAGTTCACTTTGTCCAAAACGTGTATACATGCGGGTTAACAGAATAAAAGAAGCGTATAATGTATACATGCACTTTCACAAGAGGAAAAGTGTGTACATATTGGAAAACCAAGTTTTTGGTCCAAGGCATTTTGATCCAAGGTATTTGGTCCGAGGTACTTGGTCCAAGGTATTGGTCCTAAGTGGTTTTGGTCCAAGGTATTGAGAAAGGCCTAAGATTATATAAGGAGGAGAAGATCATTAGGCCAAGAAGGTAAGAAATAAGATTCTAAGGAATACTTCTATCTGAAGTATATTTTATGTTGCAGGGTTGTGTTTGGGACTAGATCTGAAATATTTATGTGCACCTTGAGTTCAATGTTAGATCAGGATCATGAGACATGAAATAACTTATTCTTGAATGATATAATATTGGTTGAAACTAGATATGATGTTTTGCACCTGTTTTACTCATTATCCATCAAGATCTAGGTTTGTCTGAAGTCTGGAATCGCAGTAAAGTTCTAAGTCAAGATTTTCATATTTGTACGTAGGTTCTTCTCGGAAAAAGAGCGTATACGTGCAATTTTGGTTGTTTCAAGTAGCGTATACAAAAGAAAATCTTCTTTTTCAGATTTGACTGAACTATCTGATCAAATTTTTTTATTTTACTATTGTCTGTCAATGAACTCTTCTTAGATCATAATGTTAAAATTGAATACATAAGGAGGAAGGCATTTTGATTGATTGATTGTATAAGTGAGAAGAAGTGATCTCTGTCCCTACCTCAAAGTTGACAGTAGATATTCAGTATATTGATAGTTGGTACATACTTGATTCAAAAGTTTATGTTTGCAGTATTTTTGACGGTATACGCAAGTTCAATTAATAGAAGTAGTGTATACATGCATTTTGGGTGCAACCAAGTAGTGTATACATGCAATTTGGGTGTGACCAAGTAGCGTATACATTTTAATACATCATTTTTGAGGTTACAGCTGGTTCTGAATGATGATGCAAGGTTTTGGGTTCAGTACAATGTTCTGGTGTCAGTGATATGATTAAGTGAATATTGGTTGATGCAGTTCAAGTTTAAAATCTTTGATGGGTATAGTGTGAAAATTTGATGAAACGTGGCCTTCAGATTGTGGTGTTGTTTTCCAAGAGTATCCAATCTGAAAGTTCATGAAACATGGTCCCCGGTGGAAGAGTGGAGTTTTCTCTAGGCTAGCACCTACGTATGAGTAAACATATTTTCTAGTACAAGAGCTAGGGGGTTGTAGCTCCCTTCTAGTAGAAGCTGGAGAATGAGAGAAGGTTGTAACCTTCTGTAGGTAGAAGCCTGCGTACTGGTATGAGTTTGCACCAGTACAAGATTGTAAGCATATTTTCTTATTATTAAAAGAAGATAGAGATGATAGCAGCAAGTGGTTTTTACCCGCATTGGGTTTCCACCTTAAACATGGTGTTCATGTGTGTTTCTTATGTGTGATGCTTTCTTCTGCTTTTACTGCACTATCTAATAAATCTTTGATATATGGTTTAAGCTCAACACATGATAAACTGTCTAAATCACAAGTTATCTGCATATACGCTAGTTTCTTTAAGTACAGTCACATGTACACGCTTGTTCACTTCACTAAAATAGTGTATATAAATCTGTTTGGGAAATAAAATTGTTGATTTCATAACACTGATTCACCCCCCTCTTAGTATTATTTCCAACAAAACATGCATTAACCCAAGAAGAGATACATAGAATTATGATAAAACTTCTCTTTATTAATTCCTTCCTCAGTTACAAACTCAGCGTGCCCTATGCACTCAGCTGCAGGGGTCTTCGCACTCAGCTGCAGGGGTCTTCGAACTCAGCTGCGGACTACTAGGCCTTTGCACACTCAGTTGTAGAGCCTTCTCCTACTCTACGACCCAAAGACACACTTCACACTACGACTCAATAACTTAGACTTCTCTCTCTCATATTCTTAGTTAGTTATCTTTATACACTTAGAGCCTCACTCTATTTATACAATTGCATGGTTCGCAGACCATGGGTAGGTCTATCTAGTTGACATTATCATGCCCCACGCCTACAATTTGTGGAGCTTTACAATAAGATTCGGTCAAAACTTGGGCTTTAAGCCCCAAAACATGCCTTCGAGGGGATTCCATGCCAACAAGCCCCCAACACAAACATCGTGACTTGCCCTCGAGTCACTCTATCAGCGCAGTGATATTGGCACGGAGTCCCTCCAACTGTTCTCGAACTGCATGGAGGTTAGCAGTGCACTGAGTTGCTGCTTGCTGGATTTGCTGCATACGTTGTTCCAAGACCTTCGTGTTTGAACTGATTCTCTACATCTGTACCGATATCTGCTGCATATGTTTATAGTCTTGCGTATTTGTTCGGATCCTTGGAGTGTGAAGACTGTGGTTCTTCCAGCTAGTCAGATAGCCGACCCACCCATGTAGGGCTCCAAGCGGCTGCCATTCAATTTTCCTGGGAAATGTTCTCCATTTAGTTTGATTAGCTGGACCGCGCCTCCGTATGTGACCTCCTTAACCATGTATGGTCCTAGCCAATGCATTCTGAACTTTCCCAGGAATTTTTCAAACTTACTGTCATATAGGAGCACTATGTCATTTACCTTGAAGGTGTGCAACTTAATATGGTGGTCGTGTCAGGCCTTTTCATGCTTCTTTTGTACCTTCTGAGGAAAACTAGCCAAGAATCGTTCCTCCTCAAGTTCTTCCAATTGCGTGAGCCTTTCTTCCAGAGCTTCGCATTCCATCATACCTGTGAGCGCTATGATGCGAAGACTAGGTACAATATACTCCATTGGCATGATAGCTTCCATGGCATAAACTAGTCGAAAAGGTGTTTGTCCCGTCAATTTCTTACACATTGTCCTATAAGCCCATAGTACTATTGGTACGCACAAGTCCCAGTCGCTTCGCTGCACATTGCACACTTTGGTTAGCGCAGTCTCTAGTATTTTGTTGAAGGCTTCTACTGTCCCATTATCTTGTGGGTGATACAGTGTGCTTTTCTGATGATACACCTAGAACTCTTCTGTGAGCACACTCATGGTTTCCTTTAGGAAATGTGTACTGCAATCACTCATTAATATTTTTGGACAGCTAAATCGGGTCAACACGTGTTTGAACAAAAACTTCACAGTCGTAGTGGCGATGCAGTCTTTGAACGGCTACGTTTCCACCTAGTGCATCAGGTACTCTGTCGCTGTGATGATGCACCAGATGCCTATTTTTCCCTAGGGTTTCATAGGTCCCACAAAGTTGATTTCCCAATTTTCAAAGAGCTGCAATGTCATTTGCAGATTCAAAGGCATCTCATCCCTTCGCGATAGTTTACCAGTCCTTTAACATATATCACAGGCCTTACATTCTACTTTTGAATCCTGGAGAAGGGTTGGCCACCACAACCCTACGTGGAGAATATTTTGTGCGCTTTCTTGTCCTGTATAGTGTCCTCCTGCAGCGCCCCCATGTGCTTTCACGATGATGTGTTTGCATTCAAATTCAGGTACATACCTTCACAATATCTGATTATTTCCCATATTGTATAGGTGTTGCGCTATGACAGAAAAATCTACCGCAGGCACCAACAATTCCTTCTTCTGTTGGACGGAGTATTCCTTCAGGGCCCTCCCTGTTGTCAAAAAGTGGATTATATCTTCGAAGTGTTCATCCACGACATGCATAGCAAAGAGTTATGCATTATGTAATCCTTTCCCCAAACTAGTAGGCTCCTTGCCTATCTCAATATGCAACAAGTGATCCGGTCCTGTGTTCAGGCGTCCTGTTTTTACCACAACCTCAAATTCATATTCTTGGAACAATAAGAGGAACCTACATATGCGCCCCCCCAACACAGGCTTATTGACCAAGTAATTTAGCGTGAAATGTTCTGTATACATCTTGAAATGTCCTCCTAGCAAATAGTGCTGGTATTTTTGGAGTGCATACACCATAGCCAATCCCTTAGACTTGGTTGTGGAATAGTTATTTTCGGCTTTGGACAATCTACGAGTTGCAAACGCAATAGGGTGATCGAAACCCTCTCCTCCCTCTTGTGTGAGCACTACTCTTAGCATGATACATGATGCATCAACATGGACATGAAACTCCACAACCCATTTTGGGAAGACCAGGATTGGAGCGGAGGCCAATTTCCCCTTTAGGACATCTAGGCTCTTCATGCAATCATCATTCTAGCAGAATGTGACATCGTTTTTCAATAGTTTATCCATCGACGTGGTGATCTGGGCATAGCTTTTGATGAACTTCCTGTAGTACCCTACGTGTCCCAATGTAGAGTGCAACTGTTTAACACTTTGTGGTGCTTCCAAATTCAGAATTACTGCAATCTGCACAGGGTCTACCATTAGTCCCTGTTTGCAGACCACATGTCCCAGTAGGTTCCCAAAGGGAACGAGGAATGTACACTTATTAAGGTTCAACGCAATCTGGTGTCGTCAAAAAGTATCCAGCATCAAACATAAGCTTGCTACGTGGTGCTTAACCAATCCAAAGACAATCTAGTCATCTAGATAGACCTCTAGGAATTTATGGATATATTCTTTGAAGGTGGAAACAACTATGTGCGAAAATATGGTTGGCACGTTTTTTAACCCAAATGGCATGATGGTGTATTGAAAGAAGTCCCATTCAGTGGCAAATTTGGTCTTTCTCCTATCTTCTGATGCAATTTTGATCTGGTGGTATCCTGAGAACCCATCAGTGAAAGAGTATGATTCTTGTCTGCCGACATTTTGTAATACTTCATCTATGAACAGGGTTGGGAATGGGTCATGTACACAGACATCATTCAACTTCCTAAAGTCCATGCATAGTCTTATCTTTCCTCTCTGCTTTTTCTCCTGCACTACCATAGGGCTTACCCAGTTGGATTCTTCCACTAGCTTAATAATTCTAGCTGCGAGCATTTTGTCTAGTTCTATGTGGACCTTTTCCTTTTACTTCAAATTCAAGAAGTAAGGCCTCTGCTTAACCAAATTCACGTCGGGTTTTAGGGTGATCTTCATCATCCCTAAATTGCCAATGATCCCCTTTAAGTCTGTAATCTTGGTCGAGAATAAGTCTTGGTACTCGCGGAGTAACTCAATGACCTTATCCACCGTGGCATCATCCCAATAGTCACTGAGCATTGCATACTTTGGTTTAACCTCCATCCCAATGTTTACCTACTTCATTTTTATTGGAATGGTGATGTGAGGATCCTCAACCAATGGCCCTTGAACCTCGTGATAGCCTTCAATTTCTGGAATATTAATTTTTTGTGGATCTTCATCATCCTCCTCAATGTTAACATTGTAACATTGTCGGGCATGGGATCCCCCGCAGTAGGTTTTGGGGCTCAAAGCCCACGTTTTGGTCAAAGATGGTGTAGAACTCCGCGAAGTGCAGGCACAGAGCGCAAAGTGTACAATCGAGTCCTAGGGTTTTCCGCCCTAAGCATTGTATTGTAATTTAATGTAAATTTGTGTCAGCCTACCTATGGTTTGTGGACCATGGGATTGTATAAATAAAGCAAGGCTCTAAGTGTAAAGACAGTTAAGCTTAGTATAGAATAGATAGAATAAAGAAGTCATGGCGAGAGAATAGAGTGGAATCTGAAGTGCACTAGGTCGTAGTGGTAGGAAGAGGCTCTGCAGCTAAGTGCGCAGAGGCCTAGTAGAGTCCGTAGGTGAGTGCGCAGACCCCTGCAGCTGAGTGTGCAGGGTGGAGTCAAGTCTATACTTGGGATTGAAAGATAATAAAGAGAAGTTTATTCTGTGCATCTATCCTGAAATCTTTATGTTGATGTTACACATTACTTTTACTTTGTTTATTTACTGCGTGCACTTGATGAATACTCGTATGAATGCTTATATGTGAATGTAATCTAAGTAATCAGCTAACAGAGACTAATTAAGGAAGACTTGGGTAAATAACACAGGTTGTGCTGTAGCTAGAATTGCGCAAAGACGGTGTCACAGGGCACGGGGCACCCGAAGGTGCACGTAGCGCAGTAAGTGTGAAGGTTGGACCACATATCAATCACCTCATGTTAGACATCCCTAGGGTGTGGAAACCTAGTTCTAGCACCCTCCCATACTACTTCAGGCGAGACCTCAATCTGCGCTTTGCGGATTGTTGCCGAAAGGGCCAGTAGTATTGGAATTTTCTTTGGTAAATAACTTCTGAACCTGTGTCAGGCCACCCTATGCCAAAAAATGGTTATGTTGTTGGGACTGAGATTTGCATAAGGGATGTCCGATGTCATGCCATTGGAACCCAACAAAGAAGGAAATTGAAGAGTGGTTGGGCAAGAAGATTCACAAGTCTGCGACAAAGGAAAACAAAACTCTGTAAGTATCTGAGAAAAAGTGGTTGGAGCGCTACGTGTATATGGAAATCCACGAGATTTTCTTTGCATCCTTTCCTTCTGAGCTATATGAGTGGATCATGAAGCTAGCAGATAGCCAAGGAAGGTGTAGGCTCGATAAACCAATAGTGTGGACTCCGGAACTAGTGTGCAGACTAGAAGCCTTAGAGGATAAGATAGTGCGAGCTATGGACCATTGGCTCGACTGAATCATAAGAGGATTTATCACTGAGTTTGCGATGGACACGACCGTCAATTACAATGAGGTAGAGTGAATTTTTCTCAAGGGACCACGAGGTAAGTATATTAAATCTTTGAATACCTAGATTAAGATGTTGTTATGTGAAAAGAAGAAATATCTTTACGTGGAGCGGAAAGATCTACAGAAGCAGAAGTAGTGAAGAAGTAGAAAACAGTCCCTTAATTTCACCCTCATGGGAGAGTGAGGAAAAGCTCACGAAGGTTTCTATGAGAAGCACGGTCAGTTTGATAAGGCAGCAGATTCCACGATTGCCACCTCCACCCACACCTTCATCTTCACCTACTCCAACCCCACCGCCTCCACAGTTCAGTATGGTGAGCATGATCAAACTACCAGTATTCTAAGGAGTAGGGAATGAGGATACAAACCAATTCTAGTTTGTGGTAAGAGTAGTATGGGAAGCACAAGGTATCATGGATGACAATATTAATAAGGCTACATTGGTGAGCGTGTTGTAGGATCGCGTATTAACATGGTATATCAAGCATTATAATGACCACCCAAACGCAGGGATAACAAAGATCAAGAATGCGCCAAACAGGGAATTTTGCAGACCAAAGTTAGAAACAGAATCAATCATCAGGTTTAAAGAGATTGCAATTCTCTCGAGTGAGACTCCCTAGGATCTTGATCAATGACTAAAGAATACAATCCGCGAAGCCAATATGATGCTGACAGATGGACAACATCGCGCATGGTTTGTAGCATCTTTGGCACCGCACTTGAGGATAACATTGTCATAGCAGAAACTTTCCACCTAGGCCGAATCATTGGAAATGGAAATGAGATTGCATGAGACCCCGATACAAGACCCTCGGTTGGGAGTTCAAAAAATCCACGCGCAACTACAGAATTTGTGTTTGGAAATGCAAAGCTTGAAGCAAGATAGTGCACCGCGGCCAGAGGTGCATGAGGAAGTATGGTGTATAAAGTGCAAAGGCCAGGGCCATGACAAGGATCACTGCCCAGTATTCGTGAACTACTTGGCAGGAAGAGGGCCAATGCCATTGATACCGAAGGCACAGGCAAGGCCAAGTGCGACACCCGCTTTATGGTGCGTGATCTGTCAGATAAGAGGGAAACACATGACGGACAATTGTCATTTGCTGCAGAAATATACACAGACCCCCCAACAATTGTTTTGTAATTTCTATAGGTCAGTAGGCCATGATGAATGCACTTGCTGCAGTTTCGAGCTAATGATGGATTGAACCCCAGCCTATAGGATGTAGACTGAAACGCGAGCGCTCAACCCAGATGTGGGGATGGTTCACGTTGGATTTTAGGGGTGAGGAGGAGGACAAGGTCAAATGGGACCTGGAAGGGACCGCGGACAGTTAATTTGTGACAAATGCATAGGACCAAGGCCCTATTCCTACGATTGTACCAACCCAATGAGGATATCCTATTCGTATTGTGCTTAGTTTGATCATGAAACAATAGACTGTCCTATATTGATCACAACGATGCGCGAAAAGGGGGTATTCTAGCCTCCCTCAACTCAGAATATACAAATGATGAGGTCTGAGCTACGCGAAGAGGACCCAAATGTAAACATGATGCTTAGAAGCAGTAAAAACACAAAAGAAGATATGGGGAAGTAGCGAGAGGAAAGTAAATGGGTTCGCAATGCTCCTGCAAAGGAACCCGAGTTTGACTTAGAATGTTGTGCGTGTCCTAAACTTCAGAATCGTCACACGATAGCTCCCACAATTGGGATAGTATGTGAGGACCAAGACAAAGGAATTATGCAGCTATGCGAGGACAAACATATGTAGATTCAGGAAGCTGTTCGGTGAGGGAACATTAAACTTCGTGAACTTGAAGAAGATCAGGTATGACTGAGGAAGAAAAGCATGTTAATGGATGAGAAGATCAAAAAACTGGAAAATGAAATCACACAAGCATGTCGTGTAGATAAAATAAGAATGACAGGACAAGATATGGGTAGCTATACTACTGCATTAGAATATTATCGCCAAGCATTTGTGACTTTGCTACCATGGCTACGACCACACCTTACCAGACAAAGTAACCAGGGGAGCGCATCGCATAAGGAAGAATGCACGGCACTGACTGTCATGAGAGTAATTGAGGAGTGCCTGCGAACTAGGCTGGAAGGTGAATTGAATCCTCGCACAGGTGGTGTGATGACCTAACTATCCATAGGGAGCACAGTCTTAACGTTCCAAGCAGCTGAAAGAGAGCATGGGACTATAAAAGAGTCTATGAGGGAGCTGCGTGATAAGGAGGTTGCACGCAGAATCAACATGTCACAAGGGTCACGCCCATGTAGAGGGGGTTGCGCTGCTGCATGGGTAGGCTGGGAAGTGATCGTTGGTATCACTGTTCATGACAAGATATCCAATTTAAGACAAAGAGGAGCGGGCGAACAGGCAATTAAGACATGAATTAAGAGCTAGATTTGAGACGATCTGCCACAAAGAATGCATTAATGACTCAGAAGTGGGGGGAATGGTCAAATTCAAATTCAAAAGATGCTATAAAATCTTCAAGGCTAGCCACAAGACAACACTTGGTTGTTTGAGATTTGAATAGTTACAAAGCATTGAGCATTGAGCACTCTTATCACCTTTGAGTATGTGACTTAACAAATCCCGTGAGAACATGATGACTGCTACCAAACTAGGAGTACAATTTGTCGAAGATACTACTGAGGCCGCAGAGCCCCATATGGCCCATGAGGAGCTTAGAGATATGGTGGTTGCACCAGACATTCCAAAATCACCACGGATTCCGCAACAGAAGAAAGATAAGTAGACTATGGGACAAGTCCATGTATCCCCAAGAAACCCACGATTGCAAATTGTCAATGGAAGAGAAAGGAAAAGTTGTCACCATGGAATCAGATGTAGAGGAGGAATACTTATAGGCTCTAATTGATCAAATAGAGGTGCAAGACGTTGTGAAGGAGGATGCCCCACCAATGCCTTGCACAACAAAGTTACCCACATACGTCCCTCCGTGGAAAGGGAAATTTAAGGTGGCCAAAGACCTGGAGGCCACGAAGAGTGTGCTCCAGACCCCGCTCCTCCCCGACAACATTACTTTTGAATGTCCACCCCTCGGTCAGGTGCCTACGCTGAAGTTCAAAGATTGGGACCTCGTAGACCGTGAGAAGTTCCCACACCTGACGACGAAATGCTTGATGACACAGAAGTTGGAAGGGCCAATGATCACATTGGAACCACAAAAATGGCTACGTGGTGTGGAGAAGGCTAGGTTACTTCATCTACGATGGATACCCCACTTTCACTATGCACCCATCACAATTTTCATCATCAGGCAGTTATTGTACCTGGTGCATGATGGGTATCTATGGCTGGAGGATCCGATTCCCATCATGGCAGAACTAATTAACATAATTTATTGACTTCCTTGTAAGGGAATGGACCCTACGGAAATAGGTAGTAGCACCAGTGATTTGGCTCTCGCGGAAGCTATGAAAACCAAGTACAAGATATAGAAGAAGAAGCAAGGCTATGCAATTGTAAGTAGCATGCACATAGCCACCGAGCTCTTCGCCAGTAAATTAATGCAGAAGTGTTGTGCTGATGAAGTACCAGTGCCTATGGTTGCACTAACCGAGGAGTGCGTGGAGGGGGTCTAGATCAACTGGGCTAAGTTCCTCTGTGAGGAATTTTTGATAAACTGCAAGCAGGCCCAACAGTAGGGTAAGACCTTCCACTATGCATGGTTGCTCTTATCCATTGTACTGGTAGTAGGTGAACTACCGGTAAACAACCAGTTCCTGCCTATTGACTAAGATCTTCTTGAGGCCACGAAGTATGCTTCGCTCTGGGCCTCGAAGGACGCAAAGCGGATTCACGCAATCAAGGTGTTTTGGGTGCTGATGGAGATGAGCATCTAGATATGGATCAATAGAAGGCCACGATTGTCTCCCACAGTGTATGCCACTCTGTGGAGCTTTGCAGAGTTTAAAGCGGACACGCACAACATTCATGTCCAGGCATGGAAGGATCCAGTGAAGGAATGGACAAAGCTTCCATTTATCACTACGGATGACGCCATATTTACAACATTGGAAACATGGCCTTTGGAGTGCCATGCCCTAGACCTGGTAGGAATGAAGAAGGCTACAGCCTAGCAAAGGAAGAAGGAGCAGCTGTATGAAAAGAGGCGTTAGGAACAAGAAGCAACTGCACAACAGAATATGGCCGATGCAATAGCAGGAGCACAAATGGTAGAAACCACAACATCGCCAATAAAAGAGCCATAGGGGGGCCAGGAAATGTCCACAGGGTAGAAGGATGAGGACATCGACCTAGACGAAGAGCACACATGTATGGAAACTACCTTGCAACAATTAAAATGGCCATGCATCCATGAGAAACTAGTCCCCAGAAAGAGGACGAAGGCATCAGAGACGTCCATTGACCCAATCATGCCTACAGAAGGTGATCTGTTTGACATTGGTGAGACGATTCATAGTGTCACTAAGGACGCACTCCAAGGAGTAAGGATGAAGCATAACACTGTGTTGGGGGTGCTACAAATGCAGTTACAGGGACTATAGGTGTAGCCCCTGCAAACAATGGCCCCGTATGTCACAATACATACATCAGTGACAGAACAGATGTTGCGCGCCCATGTGACCAACAATTTCATCTTCCCCAAGGGTGCGTTAGCGGCAACAAACGAAGTTGACCAAGATGCAGTGGGCAAGATTAATGGGTTGAGCGTAAACTTGGATGCCCTTCCACGAGAAACCCTTTACCAGTTATAGGATGGGATCATAGTTGAGCTCTGCACTAGAGAAGGTCGTCTACTACAGGTAATGAGTGAGCAAAAGATCAAATTGGATTAGCTCAGCTGGCAGCATGATGAACGTGTTGCGCAGACTCAAGGACTAGCATAGGCAGTGGACGAGGCTTATAGAACTACCATGGAATTAGCTGTCCTGGTATATCTACCAATAGGAGAGTGAATTCACATATTGGCCAGTGGATTCTGTGAGGCAAAGGAGGAAGCAACGAGGATACAATTGGACCTAAACCTTCAGATTTCCAAACTACGATTAAAGGCATACTCATCCAAGCCCTCGAAATTTAAGGAATAACGTGCTGATACTATCCAAAAAGGGTTGTAGGAAATAGGACAGGCAGTCCAGACCTATATGAGTATGTTGGAAGAATCCTTCACATCCTCACGTCCTTACAGGAGGACCCCACCATACGGAGCCTAGAAATAGAGGCACGGGAGCTTCAAGTGAAGTATGATAGTGTGCGTGGAATGGTGCAGACAATTGTCCTGACTTAGCTGCTGCCGAAGCTACAACAGGTGAAGGCATTGAGGAAATAGGTGGATACCACGCAACAGAAAGAGGTTGTACTTAAAGCACATGTCCAGCGTTGGATTCATGAGGCCTTCCTCATCACTACCGATATCGAAGGAAATCTCACAAAGATGAAACTGATGCATGCCATAAGTCAGGGATTTTCCCCTGAAAGCGAGAATTTGGCAGAAAGAGTAGAGCAGATCCAACAGACGACAGAAAAATGCCCAACGGACCTTCACGCAGCACAGACACGATTGGAGGGGCTCCGTGCCAAGATCACCCACCAGCAGAGTGACTCAGGATGAGTCACGACGATTGTGTTAGGGGCCTGTTGGGCATGGGATCCCCCACAGCAAGTTTTAGGGCTTAAAGCCCAATTTTTGGTCAAAGATGGTGTAGAACTCAGCGAAATGTTGGCATAGAGTGCGAAGTGTACAATCGAGTCCTAAGACTATCTGCCCTAAGCATTGTATTGTAAGTTAATGTAAAGTTGTGTTGGCCTACCCATGGTCTGCGGACCATGGGATTGTTTAAATAGGGTGAGGCTCTAAGTGTAAAGACAACTAAGCTTAGTAGAGAATAGATAGAATAGAGAAGGCATGGTGAGAGCATAGAGTGGAATCTGAAGTGTATTGGGTTGTAGTGGTAGGAAGAGGCTTTGCAATTGAGTGCGTAGAGGCCTAGTAGAGTCCGTAGCTAACTACGCAGACCCCTGCAGGTGAGTGCGCAATAAGGAGTCAGGTCTGTACTAGGGATTGGAAGATAATAAAGATAATTTTATTCTATGCATCTATCTTGGAATATTTATGTTGATGTTACACATTACCTTTACTCTATTTATTTACTACGCGCACTTGATAAATAGTTGTATGAATGCTTATATGTGAATTTAATCTAAGTAATCAGCTAACAGAGACTAATTAAGGAAGACTTGGGTAAATAACACAGGTCACACTGTGGCTAGAACTGTGCAAAGACAGTATCATAGGGTGTGGGGTACCCATAGGTTTGCATAGCGTAGTAAGTGTGAAGGTTGGACCATGTACCAATCACCTCATGTTAGAAATCCCTAGGGTGCAGAAACCTAGTTCTAGCACCCTCCCATACTATTTCGGGTGAGACCTCAGTCCACGCTCCACAGACTATTGTCGAAGGGGCCAGTAGTACTAGAATTTTCTTGTCTAAATTAATTCCAAAACTGAGTCAGGCCCCCCTAAGCCAACAAACACTCCAGCACATAGCTCAGCTGGGTCACCTATTCCAGCTGAAGCACTTCCATTGGCTCCTGGGGTATTTTGAAGATAGCTTCTTTTACTGCTTGTAGCGCATCATCAACAATATCCCACCAACGATCCTCAAACATGAAGGTTAACAAGAATCCTTCACGCAAGATATCCCATTCGCTCATGCCATGGTAGAGTTCCGTCTCAATATACTAATTCATGGGTATGATATCCAAGGTATGACAGAACAGGTGCACCCACTTAGGTTGTGGCTCTTCCTTGTACACCTTAGTCCATTTTGCAAGGTGTGCACGTGGATCATCCCATCTATCATACTTATCTATTAGCTGCATATGAGGCTTCCCAAATCTTAGGCACATCATCCTTCTGCATTCATGCCAGTCGTCAAAACTTATTTGATGTGTACACCATTATCTTGTGGGTGTAGCACACAGTACCCATTTCACAGTGTCGAAACACTACTGTTTTGGTACTTCTCCTTCAAATTTGTTCAAGAAATCATACACCTCACTCAACTCGTTATACATAGGTAGATCTCTTACCTCTGTTACCATGCAGTGCAACAACCTTGTCATCATGTGATAGTTGAGTGTGGTTACCTCATGTAACTGTTTCTGCCATCTTTCTATTGGCTCGTCTGTATCTGAGGTGCAGGAGCTTTCGCACTCCCATGAAATGCTACCATCTACTGTTGGATTTACCCAGTCATGCTCCCACGCGGTTATCTTGTAGATACAATCTAGATGATCGTCGCTATCGTAGTCGTGCACTGGTTTTGTGTAGCGCGATCCTTCCATAGGGTCTAAAGTTACCACTACAAGCAGTGACCTTTTCTCAAAAATCATCTTGCGCTTCTTTAGATTTATCACTCCATTCATGTTAGTGGCCCAATCTATTATGAGTAGCGCAGGATAAGGATTGTGGTCATCAACAATCTCTATCACTTCAAAATATGCAAGCGCACTCGCTCCTTCGATATCTACTATGATTCCCTGCAATCTCCACATAAGTAGGATCTTCTGTTGGTTTTCCATTCAGAGTTGGATAGGAGACAATTACAGCATAGGCCTTCCCATGCACTCCCATGTCTACTTTGGCAAGACATTCGCATATGATCCTAGATCCAAAATCACTTGATCCATTTCATACTCCCCAATCTATGTGGTCAATCTCATCTCCCTTCTTGTTCATGTTGTGTGCTTCCCGAGCTTCCGGATTATGCACGATTCTCCTAGCATGGTCCCAGCACATCTGGTTATGAGTTCTTGTAACCCCTTCACAGCCTTGCTGTCACACAACAACTTCATGCATGTCTCCAAGAATGTAGTGAGCATCGATGAATCCACTTCTGGTTCTAGTCTATCTTTACTTCCTGAAGTGGAGGCATCCACGAAGCTCCTCTTAGCTTCCATGAATGTCTCTTTAGCATGCTCCAACTCAAATTCAGGTTCCTTCATTAGATCCTTACAAACCCAGGTACTATCTTCGGGCTGCTTTCCCTTGTCATCCCCCATCATAATACCACTTTGAAGCACGATATTTACATTCGGGTCTTCCTCACGCGACTTAGACCTCATCATTTGCAGGTTCTAAGTTGGGGGAGGTTGGAGTGATCCTTTATCATGCAACCTCACTATCAGCATGGGACAGTCCTCTGTCTCATAAATCAAATTGCATACAATATAAGCATGATGATCTCGTTGGATTTGTACAATCCCGGGCATAATGCCCTAGTGCTCTGCAATTGTAACATATTAGTTGTCCGCAACCACTTCTTGGTCCCATTCCACCTTGACCTCATCCGCACCCCTGGAATCTACTTCATGCCATCCATGCATTTTTATCGAGGGCACGTGTTTCAATATGAACTTTGTAGGTAGGAGTCTGATCCATCATTAGTTTGTAACTTCTACAGGTGCACTCATCATGGCCTACTGACCTGTAGAAATTATAGAACAACTACTGGGAATTCTGCGTATACTTCTGTAAGAGATGGTAGTTATCTGTAGCGTGCTTCCTTCCTATCTGAAAAATAATGCACCACAATGCAAGCACCACGCTTGGTCCTACTTGTTCCTCTGGTTTCAAGGGCATTCATCCTCCTCTCGTGAGGTAATTCACGAAGACTGGGTAATGGTCCTTGTCATGTCCCTGGCCTTTGTACTTTACGCACCATACCTCCTTGCGTGCTTCTAGGCGAGCTGTCCTGTCTTGTTTCAAACTTTGCATATCAAGGCACAAGTTCTTCAACTACGCCTAAATCTATTGGATTCCCAGGTTTGGATCTTATATCAAAGTCTCGTGCAATCTCATCGCGACCTCCAAAGCTTCAGCCTGAGTGGTTAGCCTTTGTTGCGACAACGTGTTCCATAGATGTGGTGTTAATGAGGCTACAAACCATTCACAGTGTTGCCTGTCTGTAAAGGCCATGTTCGCTTTGCGAATTGTGCACTTCAGTCTTTGATGCAACTCCCACGAGGTTTCACCTAGTAGCATTGTGATTTCCTTGAATCCAATAATCGACTGTGCCTCCGATTTCGGCCTACTAAATTCTTTGTTTAGTACAGTATGGATAACCGCTATCCCCGCATTCAAATTATCATTGGAATGCTTAATGTGCCAAATCAACACATGATCCTGTAGAGCGCTAACCAATGCTTCCTTCTTTATATTGTTGTCCGTGACACCATGTGCTTCCCATACTGCTTTTACCGTGAACCAAAATTGGTCTAGATCTTCATTCCCTACTCCCTTGAACACTGGTAGCTTTATCGTGCTGGCCATACTGCTTTGTAGTGGTGGTGAAGGTGGTATGGGCAAAGTCGGTGGTGAAGATGGTGAAACTGGTGGTGGTGTGGGGAGGGGTGGTATGCGCGGAATTCTCTATTTTATCAAATTGATCGCATTTCTTGGTGAAACCTTCGCGATCTCTTATTTGCTCCCTCATGAAGGTGATATCAAGGGGCTAGTTTTGAGTTCTATTCTACCTTCATTTTTGTAGATTCTCCCACTCCACGTAGCTCCAAACATCAATTAATTTGCATAACCCGCTTTTCACACAGTAGCATTTTAATCCAAGTGTTCAAATATTTAACGTACTTACCTCACGGTCCCTTGAGAAAGTGTCATTACACCTTGCTATAGCTGACTGAAGTATCTACCGTGAATTTCGTGATGAACCTTCCTATGATCTGATCCAGCCAGTGATCGACAGCATGCACGATCTTGTCTTCCGATGCTATCTGCTAGCTTTGCAATCCACTCGTACAACTCAAAGGAGAAGGATGCAAAGAAAATTTCATGGATTTCTGTATATAAGTAGCAATCTAACCACTCTTCCTTTGATAATCACAGATTCATATTTTCCTATGCCGCAAACTCATGAATATTTCTGTCCAACCAATCCTCAATTCCTTTCTTTGTCGAATTCTAGTGATATGACATTAGACATCTCTATGCAGATCCTGGTCCCGACAACAGAACCATTTGTTGGCTTGTTGGGGCCTGACTCGGGTTCAGATTTATTTTAGCCAAACAAATCTTAGTACTACTGGCCCTTTCAGCAACAGTCCGCAGAGTGTGGACTAAGGTCTCACCTAAAGTAGTATGGGAGGGTGCTAGAAACCGGTTTCCACACCCTGGAGATGTTTGATGAGTTCGACTGGTCCGCGGTTTGACCTAGTGTGTAGGTGGCTTCGCGCACTTTCCTGTACCTCGCAGCTTGATATATTGCCTTCGTGCAACCCTACTTAGGGGCTGAACGCTGTGATTCTGTGTTATTACCCAAGACCTTATTGGTATTCCAATGTTAGTTGATTATTTTAGCCTACTTGCGTGCTTTAAGTTATACTTAACAACATAAACCATTCATATAGGTGTGCGCAGTAAATAAACAATATATTTGAAAATTATATGAAACATGCATTAACCCAAGAATAGATACACAGAATTATGATAAAACTTCTCTTTATTAATTCCTTCCTCGGTTATAGACTCAACTCGCCCTGCGCACTCAGCTACAGGGGTTCACGCACTTAGCTGCAGACTACTAGGCCTCTGCACACTCAGCTGTAGAGCCTTCTCCTACTCTATGACCCAAAGACATACTTCACACTATGACTCAATCACTTAGATTTCTCTCTCTCATCTTCTTAGTTAGTTATCTTTATACACTTAGAGCATTGCTCTATTTATACAATCCCATGGTCTACGGACCATGGGTAGATCTATCCAGCTGACACTACATTGCAAAACTAGGGCGGACAACCTTGTGACTCTATCATACTTTCATGTCCTACGCCTACAACTTGTGGAGCTTTATAATAAGATTCGGTCAAAACTTGGGCTTTAAGCCCCAAAACATGCCTTCGGGGGGATTCCATGCCCAACAATAATATGAGGTCAATATCATGTTGATATGAATTGATATCATATGCTTGTATTATTCCTATGTTTATGTTATGACAGGTAACTTTGAAGGATACATCAATGAGATGAAAGCAGTGGGGCCTGTGACATGCTAGGACAAGCATGGATAAGACACTGGAAGTAAGGTTCTTGGTAAAGATAGTGTGGTTTTGGATATGTGGTACTACTATTATACATATGTGGTATATGTTGTACATGTTTCATATGTGATTTTGTGCGCATGTGATGTGGTTTATATCTAGTGCGTGTACATATTTTTTATGCAATGTTATGTACAATATAGTATAGATAGTGTTCTGCAAATATTACATGTGCAGTGGTGCTACGTGTAGGTGGCGTTGTGTTCATGTCCTGCATGTGATGTTGTGTACATGTGGTTTTGTGTACATGTTTTGCATGTGGTACTGTGTACATGTGGGATTGTGTACATGATGTACAAGTGGTGTGGTTTACATCTGGCATTGTGTACACATTGTGCAAGTGGTGTCATGTACACGTGATGTGTGTGCACTTTGTGCAGATGATGCATGTATAGGTGATACTATGTACATGTTGTACATATGGTACTAGTGCACATGTGGTATTGTGTGCATGCCATACATGCTGTGTTGCAAGCATGCGGTACTATGTATGTGCATTGTGGAGTCATGGTATCGTAACATATGTATTCATTATGTTGTGCTTTGTGTACGTATATGTATTGTGATGTGTTGTATGTGAGGTGCAGGTGCATGTATTGCATGGTGTCGTATGCCATGTGTGGTTGTATGTGTGTGATGCACACTATGTGTATGTGAACATGGTTGAGGAGAAGGCACTAGGTGTTTATCGGATATGGAAACCGATCCGTTGTGCATACAAAATAAAGACAAAGGTAGAAGCTAAGGATTGATTAAAGGATAAGTATCAGCAATTTATTTCAGTTTATTATGCATGTGATTTATGATTCTGGTATATGATGATTACATGTGATCTATGATTTTGGTGTATGATGGTTACATGTAATTTATGATTTTGATGGTTATGTTTTGAACTAAACTGATGTGATATTTTTATACACGTTGATTTGGTCAAATATGTTAGTTTGACTTGTTGTGACAGGAAGCAAACATGATTGCAAATGTACCTTATTGACGAGCTACCAATGAGGTATGATGTGAATTTATTTCAATTTATTTGAATCTAATGGAATTTTTTTGCTTTGTACATGGAAGCACGGAAATTTCGGTTGGGTGTTTGAAATTGAGTACAAGAATTAGCAGCAACAACAAAAGGAATTGGAAAATGCATTAGTATGTTGGTAAAGCATTCAGGAATAGGGTCATTGTGGAACACTGGTACCCAATAATTTCCATTGATTTCCATGAGCATGCTATGATCGGTATGATAGTTTTGAGGTAGTGATATGCCTTGGCTTTTGTATATTTTGATGCGAGGAAGCCTTGCCAAGGGATGGACTTCTCGGGATGGGGGTGCCAATGGAACTTGGAAGGTGAGTAATTGCACGGAAGGGATTGACCCAATTTCCCAAGGGAATTTGCAATAAAGAAGGGAAGGCTGGGAATGGATTTGTTTTGCTCATTAGAATTTCCAAATGAAATCAGATGCACATTGAGAGTGTGCCCTAGAACAATGAGTCAGTGGTTGTTCACTGCGAGGATAGGTGCAGCAGGATTATAGCGCAGGACATTAGATGAAGATTTGATTTTGCAGTGGATTTCGGACTTCCTGGGAAGGAGGTGAATCATGGTATTATCTTAAGGGTGGAGGTGCGAGCCTCTAGATTCCCTTTTTGCAGATACAAGCATCGTAACCTTTTATTTTTTGGCTTAGCAAATGTGCATATGTGTATATAATTGAAAATATTGTATCGAGCTGGATTTATAAAGCTCCATAGACATTATTGTTATTTTTTGGTTGAAGCAAATGTGTATAAGTATATGTGGATTGTAAATATAGTAATGAGTTGTGTTATAAAGCTCCAATAAATAGTATGATTGTCATGTTTTAGCAGTGGTCATCGTAAATACTGCAAGGAGTTGTGTTATAAATCCCCATGAGTTGTATGTTTTGTTTTCAATAGTCTTGTTGGTTATAGGTGTCATTGAACACAAAATGAGGTGTTCCCCAAGGGGGAGGGTTCTGTAACAACCCTGGTGAAAATTCCATGTAAAAAAATATATAAGACCACGTATGATGGGACACTTATTCCAAGATGAATGGTGGGCAAAACATCGTAGTGGCTGTTAATTTAAGTTATTATGGCTAAAGGAAATTGACAGAGGAAATGGCTAAGGCATTAAGGAGGAAAAAGTCATTTTTGGTACATTTATTTATGAAAATAAAGGAAATTGTGAGAAAAAGAATGTGAAAAGTCACAGGTTGCATGTGAGGAGGAAACTGAAGGAAAATAATGGAAAATGAAGAAAATATTCTCTCTCTCTCTCTCACTCTTGGACACTTAGAGTTTCTTGGAGCACTTTGGCATTGGAGCAAGAAAGGAAAAGAAGACAAGAGGAAGCAAAGATCAAGCGGGGAAAGGTAGGATCAAGCAACTACAATAAGCTTCATTGCAGGTATCAACTTGCATGTGTATTTTCCTTTCTAGATTTGGCATGCATGGGATTGCATGTGTTTCTTTTCTACCATGGCATGGGTTTTTCTAGTTATGAGACTGTTTTCAGCCTAGACTTTCCATTTCTTGATAGCTTTGATGAGATTTGTTCTCTCATTCAATTTATGTGGATGGCCTAATTAGATTCGAACTTGAGTGGGGTGGATCTCCGAATTGACAAACACATGGTCTAGTGGTCCCTGAACCAGACTGAGGATCATGAATCCACTGGCCTAGTAACCCTTGAACTGGACTATGGGTTGTGGTAAATCTGGATTGTGTGCTTTGGTGGGCCTAGGAATCCTTTCCGGTGAATGGAGGGATATATGGTAAAGCCAAGAGGTAAATTTTCTATCCATTGGGCCTAGCGATTCTAGGAGGGATGCACGATAAAGCCTAGAGAGTATGTATCGGTGTAGGGCCTAGTGATTCCTAGATCAGACTATGGATTGTGGTAAATCCTGAGAGACTAGGAGGCACTCAAATTCCTCAAAGTCTAGGCAGAGAAATCCTATGGAATCCATGTTGATTGGTGTTTTTGATGTGTTATATGAATCCCACATTCATTCTTGGAATATGGCATGGGGGTGATTTGATGAAGAGAGACTTGGCTCAACCAATCTATGGTCGGGTGGAACGTGGTAGTCCCATCTCTGGTTGGTTCATTGCATTCATTAATGAGAAATTCATTCCCTTGATTTTCATGTTAAATGTTCTAATTTATATGTGCATTTTGATGGCTGACATATTTATGGTATTTTTGTTCCTATTATGTTGGTTATATGTATATTTTATGACAACAACTATGTATGGCTCTCAACATGTTTTTACTTGTATATGAATGGATAATGTGTCTATGAACTAATATATGATAATGCAACAAATGACATGAGGGAACAATGGTTCATAGTGATTCTCAGATACGTATGAGATCCTACACTTAATTATGTTGTTTACACCCGTAGGTTACATGCTGATGATATGTTTGACAAAATGCATGTCATGTCTAGTAGGGGTCTGGTTATGGTCTTGTTCAACATATTACTTTTGCATCATTGTTTTCCTATATTTTTACTGATTTCAATCTATCATTCCATTCTAGGTAGTGTCCTGGGCTCTGGGTCTAAAAGAGTGGCTTAAATCCCGAGGTTTCTGGCACATAACTAGAAATTTTGGTCTTTGTTCACTAGCAGGCAAGCCTATGAGAGTGACTTTAGGTTGTTGGTCACTCCCTTATCCATAGCATAAGAGAAACTATGTCCTAAGAGATCCAAAACAACAACGAGACCCAGGGACATGCTGTCTGAGTGGCTTACATGTCCCCTAAGGGTTTTGTTGCTGATGTTGGATGACTCTATGTGATGTTTTGTTGATACCACTTCCTTAAGGTCACATAGGAGGCCAAATCTGATCATAGTATCCTCTCGTCTCATGTTTAACCTGGTTGGCATGGTTACTTTGGTATATGTAGGATGAGGGTGTTACAATTGCAGTCATCGTGACAATCCCTGACCATTTTTTCTACTGTTACCGTCACTTGACAAATTTGTGCTTCAAGAAAGTCAAAAGGTGAAGGTAGGTCTACATTCCCGAGGGAGATGGAGTTTTGCTGCTCGATATCCTCCTGGTCGTATTGGTGGTCCACATGATGCACCAACCCATGGTCACCCCTATTTGGGCCTGACCTCACTAATGATGCATGATCCCCTCGATGAAAACCCTTCTCAGCCCACATCATAGTTTCTTTCCCATGCCTTAGCTTCGAGGATTGATGAAATACCAGCACGCCTAAAAGCTTCTAGCCACTATCATGCCCTTGCACCACTCAAGTGACCCACTGTCAATAAATTCCGTAGCCCCACAACAGCTACCGCTCAATGTCCCAGAAGTCATGTCTCTGGTATTCCTCCTTATTTCCTCTTGTACCAAATCAGACCATAGGGATTCCCAATTCGGTAGTTTCGCACTCCCTTTCAGTGAATCTTGGTAGTTGTGCCAGCTCTTGGGATGGCTGACCTCCTGGGAAGTCCTGGTTACCGGGTGCAAGCCCCAGAAGTGATGATTGATGCTATGTGATTCGTTCTCCACAT
>APFE030602123.1:17622-28498 GCA_000404065.3 Pinus taeda | reverse complement strand
CGATGCAATGAGTGCTAAGTGAACTATTCAAAAATCATGAGAAATTAGTCAGTTACGACTATCTCTCATGGAAATGGTCATTCGTGAATGACTTACCTAACGCAGTTGAATCCCAAAAAGATATCTAATATAATGCACTGCGTAGACCCCCATACTTAAATTCAAAAAGAGTCAAGGGATCTCTACTTGAATGGTTCATGAGGCACAATACTTGCTAAGGTTTTGCAAATGGGGTAGGAAGCTAAGTGGGCTTGATTGTGGGGAAAAACTCCACAGTTAAGCGCGCTTGAGCCAGAGGAGTTCTGGGATGGGTGACCTCCTAGGAAGTCTTGGTTACCGGGTGCAAGCCCCGGAAGTGATGATTGATGCTATGTGATTCGTTCTCCACATTTCACTAGTTTCAATCCCACTTCTTCACCGCTGTGAGCATCACCCGATGCAATGAGTGCTAAGTGAACTATTCAAAAATCATGAGAAATTAGTCAGTTACGACTACCTCTCATGGAAATGGTCATACGTTTGAATGACTTACTTAACGCAGTTGAATCCCAAAAATGATATCTAATATATTTCATTAGTTTGTTAATTTTTTTTAGTTTGAAAATTTTGGATTGTTTTAAAAAATAAAAAATTATGCATACAAAGTTTCATTAATCATCTATATATATATACACATGAGATTTCTTAAGAAATCAAATTTTTCAATACAAAATTTTATTAGTCATATATATAATTATGTAATTTATTAAAAATAAATAAAGACAAAAACCATACAAAAATAATAAAACGATTTACTTACCTAAAATTCAAAGAATAAAACCACCTTATTTATGTCACTCATTTGTCACATTGAAAATGTCATTGTTCAAACAACAATTTGAGGGACGATGAATTGGCATGAGAAATGTCTAATATCTTGTGACATAGTGTTTTGCATTTGTTTTTTCCCTAAATAGTGAGAAAAGTTGTTATAATTTAGTTGTCAAACAAATAATGGGACAACTATCATTGGTTGTTATTTGTGAATGAAGGTTGACTCATCATTGTTATTCAAAGAGAACCGTGCCACCTATAATTACCTACTAGTGGTTTGTAAGGAGGCATGCTTTCACTCCAGTGCTTGCTAGATGAAAAATATTGATTTATGTTGTTTAAACTTGTTTTTTATTGCATATATGGATTCAACACCCTTAAAATCCCCTGGGGCACTTCGATTGTGAATATTTCACCTGCAAAACTTTTGATTTCAATGAATCCCTGCTGATTCTGGAAAAATTAGATCGGAAAATGAACCAGAAAACTTTCCAAAGAGTCACACTCAAAGACTACTAGAATTGTTTTGGTTGCAACATGAGTATCACATGGAAACACACAAATGTACTTATATGTGACTACATAGATGAAAATATTCATTGAAACTTGAGGTATGCAAGGCCATCTTGATTAATTCAAAATATTAATTCATTGTCAAAAAGTAAAATATATAAAACGTGAGATTTCTAGTAGAAACATTGTTTTCAATAAATCTCCATACCTTGTCTTCCACATTTTTGGTGCACTCTTTATTTATTGATATATCAAATTTCTATATTCACAATCTCAAACTATCTAAATATGTTTATTCTGCATATTAAAATACATTACTTTTGATCACGTAACTAACCTCAACTTTGCCATTAAACTAACTTCTAGATAAGGTTTTATAACAAGTTCTCCTTATATATATAATAGCATAATAATAATATACTAATATACACATTAAAATATGGTGTATTCTAACTTATAAATGAAATAGTCCTTTTTCACAAGAATCTGGTGATACAATTTCAATCAAGATTGTGATTCTTTGTTGTTTAAAATACTTTTTTTAATGCATATATGGATTCGACGCCATGAAAAACCCCCGGGGCACTCAATTTTTACAAATGAAATAATTGAAACTCAAGCGTTAAAAATATCTTGTAGAATTTGATTAAAATTAACTAAAACAAATGCTCAGAAAAAGGTTATTTAGTCTATAAGTTAGTGTCATGCCAAGTGAGTAACTCCACGAATGAATTGTGTTTTTTCGTTAAGAGGAAACATGGATATATATAAGGAGAGGGGGACTATTGAGATTCATCTACAAAAGTCTTTTCATCTCCTATTTCCTTTAATTTAATATTTACAATATTTACATGGATTTTTCCTAATCTCAAAGATTAGGTGTCAACATTCCCCCCTTTAATATGAAGAGATGTTGGTGATTCCAAGCATCATTCTAAATCTTTCAAACTTTTCATTTCCAAGAACTTTGGTGAATATGTCTGCAGTCTGCTCATTTGTGGAATTGTGTCATACATGGATTGTCTTGACCTCAACATGATGTCAAATCAGATGATACTTTGTATTAATGTGCTTGGTTCGATCATGGAACTTTGGGTTCTTAGCCAAAATTATTACAAAAGTGTTATCAATCAAAAGAGGAGTTGGATGCACTTGTTTCTCCTACAAATCTTCCATAATTTTCCTGAGCCACATAATTTCCTTCATTGCTTTAGTTGTTGACACATATTCTGCCTTAGTTGTGGAATTTGCTGGAATTGGTTGTTTGCATGACCTCTAGGAAACAACTCGCGATCCAAGACTCAAAACATAACCTTAAGTAGATAATCCATTTTCTTTATCTCCATCAAAATCTAAATCAGAGTATCCAATCAAGCTGAAGTCATCCACCTATTTATACTTGTGTCAAAAGTATTGAGTTCCATTTAAGTAATTTAGAACTATTTTTGCAATAGACCAATGACCCTCACAAGGCTTTTGCATAAACCTAGAGAGGATTCCAACAGCAAATGAAAAGTTTATTCTGATAGTAGTCAAGTAGTTGAGACTTCCTACGAGTTGTCTATACTTTGTTGAATCCTAAAATTACTTTCCCTTAGTGGATGTGAGATTAAGTTATGTTCCATTGGAGTAGTCAAAGGGTTGCACTTGTCCATGATAAACATATTCAGCAGATCTCCAATGTACTTCTTCTGACAGATGAATATAAAATTTGGATGTTGGGTTACCTCAATACCAATATAGGAGTGAACATAGCCCAAATCTATCATTTCAAAACCTTTCCCCAGTTCTTTCTTTATAAATGAAATGTAACTATCATTGTTCCTTGTCATCAAAAGATCCTATACATACACCACAAGGCATATAATTGGTTTTCCAACTTTGTAGACAAACAAAATTGCATCATATCATAATGTTTGAAATTGAGCTTCAAAAGATCAGTCAGTTTCTCGTACTAGGATCATGGTTCTTGTTTGGGGCCATACAAGGATTTGAAAAGCTTGCATACTTTGTGTTGTTGACCTTTCATAACAAATATGTTGAGAAGTGTAGCAAGAAAGGATAAATTTGGCTTAGCCTTGGTCAAATTCATAAAATTGAAGAAATCCACATCAACAAACAACTTGGAGGCAATTAACTGAGGTGACATGACTCTTGTCACTCAGTTTGCTCAGTAAATTCGAGTTAAGGGTTTGGAGTTTAGTTTGCATGTGTTGATTACTAATTTATAGCAATCCAGTTAAGTTATTTCCAGTTGTACTCATTTAAACTAGTTCTAATAGTTGATACAACTACCTGGAGGTTATTTATGCAGTGGGACAACAATCTAAGTGATCATCCAGTCAACTTATCAATCAACCAAAAATAGCTAGTGCATGTAGATAATTTGAGTTCCCCAGATGTGGTGGAGATTCCAAGGCAATGTAACATCATTTATAGACTAGTATTGAGTGTACATGTGTTTCATGCAGTTAGAGGATAAAACTCGGGAATTGTGCAATCAATTGGAGGAAAATTCCTAAAAACCAGGGTCATAATTCCTCAGGATTTGTGCTAGGAAATAGGGACTCAAGCATAGGAAGAAATTGACTTCAGCGCTTCTCATTGAGCAGAGATAAAGGTTATTCACTTGCACATTGTGCTCAGAGAGAGCAATAAATTTTAATACATTATATATTCATATGATTAATGCAAACATGCTTAAGGAGGTTTTACTAGTTGGTTTCCCAAGATAGTTTTGTGTACTTGTGTATGTGATTGATGTATGTTTGTGAATGTTATTCTAAATTTTGAATTAATTTCTGCAGAATAGTAGAGAATAATTGTGTCTCTTTATTTAGATTAAATTTCTTGAGCAGTTGCAATTCTATCACCAAATTTCTACATGGTATCAGAGTAGGATTCACATTAGAACAAGAATTTCGAAGTTATTCATTAAGAGGTTCGAATTTGCAGCTTCAGTGTAGCAAGATCTCTTTAGAGCTGGGAGAATGGACTTCAATGCATTGAGATTAGAGTATTTATTGGAAGAAAACTTGAATTTCATAGCATGGAAGGATGATCAAAGTGGCTCTAGGAATGCTTAGAACTCAAAAATCAGAGTTTTCATATTGAAGTGAAACTAGGGCCAAATCATAGTGCTCATCGTCTTGATTCCAACGACATGAATGACACTCAAATATGAGTTTGTATGCTCAAGATATTTACGGTCAAAGTTTTGGTCAAACTTGGCAAAGTGGCAGTCACTAATGAGGCAACAATTTGGAAAATTACCAATGCAAGGAATCTGACCAACGGAATGGGAAAATTTGTTGCCTCCTTACTTTGTGTAATAACCCTTAATTTTCGGTGGAATATTTTTATCTGTTAGGTTTAAAAACAAAAAATATATATATTTGGGGGGGCAGGCTGACACCCGCACCACCCCCCAATGGTCCGCAATGGTATTGTATATTATATATATTCAAATGGGGTGGACGGGCCACCCTCGGCAGACCCGCCCAACCCCTGTTGGAGTCACAATTATTGAGACCCATTGGTCAACGATACAACATAAACATAGTGTCGTGTCGACAGGAGTTGAACTCGGATGGCCCAGTGGGTTGGCCCGCCACTCGGGCGACTCCAAATGGAAACATTCTAATCGAACTCCACCAAATATTAAACAATGCTAAACCAATAAACAAAAATATGCTATGTGGGGTGCATCAGGCATTTGAACCCGGTCTGCCCCCGACTTAAATGACTCTACCACCAATGAGCCATGATTCTTCCTTCGGTGGCTCTGCCCATCACAAATATTTAAACCTTAATTCAAGACATTTGACCAAACCGATGGAGGGTTGAGCGATAAAACTAGGAGTAGCCAGAGGAGCAGAACCATGAGTGAGGGATCAACAAAGACACTAAAAAGATTCCCTTAAAGGTCCAGAGGTGCCAGTGTCAGAATTTGGCAAGTTTATAGTCATTTTTGCACATTTTCATGCTAGGAATCCAACCGTGTAGTCCATTTCACCGGACTACATGTGTTGATTACTAATTTATAGAAATCCAGTTCAGTTATTTCCAGTTGCACTCATTTAAACTAGTTCTAATAGTTGATAGAACTACTTGGAGGTCAGTTGTGTACTGGGACAACAATCCAAGTAAGCGATCATCCAATCAACTTAAAACAATCAACCAAAAATAGCTAGTGCATGTAGAGAATTTGAGTTCCCTAGTTGTGGTGGAGATTCCAATGTAGTGTAACATCATTTGTAGACTAGTCTTGAGTGTACATGTGTTGCATGTAGTCAAAGGATAAACCTTGGGAATTGTGAAATTGATTGGAGGAAAATTCCTAAAAAATAGGGGCATAATTCCTCAAGATTTGTGCTAGGAAATAGGGACTCAAGCATAGGAAGAAATTGACTAAGTCTGGGTTAGTGCTTCTCATTGAGCATAGAGAAAGGTTATTCACTTGCAAGTTGTGCTTATAGCGAGCAAGAAATTGTAATACATTCTCTATTCATCTGATTAATGCAAGCATGCTTAAAGGGGTTTTACCAATTGGTTCCCCCTAAATAAATTTGTGTACTTGTGTATGTGATTGATGTATTCTTATGAATGTTGTTCTAAATTTTGAAGTAATTTCTATAGAGTTGTAGAGAATAATTGTGTCTCTCTATTTAGATTAAATTTCTTGAGAAATTGCAATTATATCACCAAATTTCTACATGGTATCAGAGCAGGATTCACATTAGAACAGAAATTTTGAAGTTGTTCATTAAGAGGTTCGAATTTACAGCTTTAGTGTAGTAGGATCTCTTCAGAGATGGGAGAATGACCTTCAATGGATTGAGATTAGAGTATTTCTTGGAAGGAAACTTGAATTTCATTGCATGGAAGGATGGTCAAAGTGGCTCTAGGAATGCTTAGAACCCAAAAATAGCTCAAAAATCAGAGTTTTCATATTGAAGTGAATTAGGGCCAAATCATAGTGCTCATTGTCTTGATTCTAATGGCATGAACGACACTCAAATCCGAGTTTGTATTCTCAAGATATTCACAGTCAAAGTTTTGGTCAAACTTCGCCAAGTGGCAGTCACTAATGAAGCATAAAAACTTTGGAAAATTCCCGACACAATGAATCTGACCACCAAAATGGGAAAATTTGTTGCCTCCTTAATTTGTCTAATAACCCTTAATTTGGTGGAAATTTTTTATCTATTAGGTTTAAAAAAACAAATATATATATATATATAATATATATATATATATATATATATATATGGGGCTGGGTTGACACCCTTGCCACCCTCCAATGTATACAACGATATTGTTTTATTATATATATTCAAATGGGTTGGGCGAGACAACTCCGGCGGACCCGCCCAACCCTCGTTGGAGTCACAATTACTGAGACCCGCTGGCCAATGATACGATATAAACATAGTGTGGCATCGGAGAGCATTGAACTCGCATGGCCCGGTGGGCTGGCCCACCACTCGAGTGGCTCCAAATGGAAACATTCCAACTAAACTCCACTAAATATTAAACAACACCAAACCAATAAACAAAAATATTCTATCTGGGGTGCGGTAGGCATTTGAACCTAGTCTGCGCGTGGCTTAAATGACTCCACCATCAATGAGCCATGACTCATCCTTTGATGGCTCTGCCCATCACAAATATTTAAACCTTCATTCAAGACATTCGACCAGACTGACAGAGGGTGGAGTAACGAAACTAGGAGCAGCCAGAGGAGTCGAACCATGAGCGATGGATCAATAAAGACGCTGAAAAGATTCCCTTAGAGGGCTAGAGGTGCCAATGTCAGAATTTGACAAGTTTATAGTCATTTTTGCACATTTTCATGCTAGGAATCCAACTGTGTAGTCCATTTCTCTGGTTGAGGTCCCCATTTTCAAGCAATTTGCAACAAGCAATATTGGCAGAATCTTGAGGAATCTAAAAGATTCCCTTCGACGTTGATTTTTGATAGAGACAAAATGATTCCGACTTTATACTAATTTTTCACAGAATTTCACAGGGAGCACAGTGGTGTGCTCAAAATTTTCATCCAAGTAGCATATTTTTCAGCCATCTCCAGGAAGGAATCTTTGGGGGAATATTGAAGATTCTTGAGGGTCCAGATTTTGACTGCATCAAAAAGGGGTCAAGTTTATAGTCGTTTTACATGATTTCATGCCACGGATTTAGTAGTGTAGTCCATTTCATCAGTAGAGCTTTGCATTTTTAGTCCATCCCCAAAAGTGGAGGTATATGATGCAATTATGCCATGTCTTTTTTTTTATTTGTTGAGATGATGATTTTTTTTATTGAGATCATTGTTTCCATTATGAATGGGGGATACTTGTATGCCATGTCATCTGGGAATTTATTACCTTGTCATGTTGAAGGAGGATCCATATGAGTGATAGCTCTTATAGGGAGAACGTCTCATGGAGAGACATGTCACTTTGGTTGAGGTAATTTATCCTTGTAATGAAAAAGAATGTACCATGTACTCATCATCATCTTGCAGCTTTTAATGAAGTGTCATCCTCACTCTTGACACTGGGCCTGATGATGTAACCCACACTAGTTGAACTCCATTATCAATGTGTCTATTTTCTTTTATTTGATATTTGTCGTTATGTTTCATCGTATTTACAATATGCATATTTGCCTTTTCATACTCTTTCATATGCAATTTTGATAGCATCACGGCAGTAAAAAATATTGGTTAATTCTGAGAGCTGAAGAGATCTAGATCAAAGGATCACATGGAGGCAGTGCTTTTATGATAATGGATTGTTGGAATATGTCAAGACAAACATTGTAAAATCAGGATCAACTAATGCCCAAAACCTAGCTCAATGGAAGAAAGATAGCCAAGGTGAGGAGAATAATCTTGGAGGGGGTGATAGACCACATTGTCTCAAATATCCATGGGACAGAAACTCCTTTTGCAATGTATAAGGAACTAACAAAGCTATTTGAAAATAGCAATGACTATAGAAAACTAGTTCTCAAAGACAAACTTGAAAATATCAAGATGTAGAAGAATGATACTATTCTCTAGTATCTTACCATATTTACACAAGTTCAGGATGATCTTGGAGGGTTTGGTGTGAATGTTGCAGAAGATAACCTAGTGAGCCTCGCTCTTCTAGGCCTTCCCAAAAGTTTGCATAGCTACTAGGACTCAGTGAACGAGAGGGAGAAATTATTGAATTGGGAACACTTATGATTTGTTTTGGTACAATAAGAAACTAGGTGAAATACTAGAGATGGAAGTTCATCCAAGGGAGAGGATGAATAAAAAATTGCATCGGTTGGAAAGGGAAAGAAGGGAAAAGGGAATAATTCTTAAACCAAACCAAAATCCAGCCAAGGGGGAAATAATAAAGACTTGTCCAAAGTAAAGTGCTTCAATTATCGTGAATTTGGGCACTATGCTACAAAGTGTCCACATTAAAAGTGTAGCGAGAAGAACTTCGGAGGAGCAATAGGTGAAGCTTTGGCTTCATATTTTGAGCTAGATTCCACCCTTATTACATGCATAGCCATCACTATGATGGGGAGTGTTTGGTACTTGGAGTCAAGTGCCTCATTCCACATGATAGGGTGTAGAGACTTTTTCAGTGACCTGGAGGAGAAAGGTCTCGAGGTGCATATTGAGATTGGGGATGACGAAAGGTACAATGCTACCAAGATTGGTAGAGTAACCTTTAAGAGGGAGTGAGCACCCCCTCTTTGCCTCAAAGATGTCATGTTTGTACCAGGCCTGAAGAAGAACCTCATATTTGTAGCAGTTTTGGAAGACCATGGTTATGATGTAATATTTAGTAAAGGGAAATCTTTCCTAAGATACATAGCTACTGGGAAGGTGAACCATATCGAGGTTCATGTGAAGAACCTCCATAAACTTTGTGTGGAATATTGTGTTGCATTAAGTAGTAAGGCAAAGAAAGTACAAAGTCATTATATAGGTGAACTTTGGCGGAGGATATTGGGCCATTTGTGTCATGGAACCTTAAAGATTATGCAACAAATAACCACTAGCCTTCCCAAAGGATCACTTAAGCAACAAGATTCCTACAAGGGTTTTGCCTTGGATAAGTATGTGAAATCCACATTTCATGATCGAGACAACAAAGCACATGTAGTATTGTAAAGAGTCGACTCTGATGTTTTTGGACCCTTCTCGACAACCTCCACTGCCATACATAAGTACTTTGTTATTTTTATTAATTATTTCTCAAGGAACTATTAGATCTTCTTCATGTGGAATAAGGATAAGACATTCTAAAAATTTGTAGAATTCAAGCCACTAATTAAGAAAGAGACCAGCAAGAAGGTGAAGGATCTCAAGAGAGACAATGAAGGTGAGTATGTTTTGAATGACTTCAAGGATTTATGTGTGAAATAAGGAATTCAAAGAGAGTTGATAGCACCCCACAACCCACAACAGAATGGGGAAGCTGAGAGAAAGAACTGGAGAATTGTGGGAGTTGCGAGAACTATGCTACATGACCAAGGCCTTCCATTGCATTTGTGGGTAGAGGCATGTAATACAATAGTATACTTGCATAACCAGAGTCCTCATTAGATTCTTGGTATGATTACATAGGTGGAGGCTTTCTCAAGGACAAAGTTCGATGTCTCTCACTTCAAAATTTTTGGAGCCTATGTTTACTACCATGTCTCCAAAGATTTGAGGAAGAAACTTCAGCAGAAAATAGAGTTGGGAGTTTTTGTACGATATAATGAAACTCCACATAATTACTATGCGTAATTACCTTCCTTTAGAATGAAATTTGTATGAAGGGATGTAAAGTTTGATGGGGAGAAAGCGATGCAGTTGTTATAGCTCCAAATCTCACTATTATGGTTTGTGATGCTGCACTCATGGCTTAGGGCAACCCCTCCTTCCAGACCTGGTCCAAAATCTAAAAAACAGTGTTTTATTCCCTGTACGCGACATTGCCCTGAGTTAAACGCGTGTATACGCGGGTTCATATATACCCAACCCGCGTATATGTATTAAAGCACTTAAAAAAATTATAAAACTCCTTATTTTCGGGCAGAGATCGCGGGTTTTACCTGCTGATCACCTGTTAGTACCCGTGGCCTCAACTGTCCCCGACCAATTCCTAACTAAAAAACTAATTTGGAATTGGTATAAAATGACACCAAAGGGAAGGCCTAAAGGAGGAGAGAATATAGAGAAAGGTTATTATACCGAGATTTCCCCCTGATCAGGTCTGAAGACCCTTGTGCCTTCTGCACTTCCCCCATTTTGTACAGGAAACCCTTGTTTCCTTGTGATTGGATGTTCATCCCTTAGTTATGACATCTTGGAGTGAGTATTGGAAGGAGACCTACCAGAGGTTTGAGGCGGGACGGATCTAGAAGGAGGCTGAGCTTTGAGCCTACAGAAGTGGTTCAGGTGATATTGCTCTGTTTTGTACTATTCTATTTGTCTAATAAAGAAACACGTCTTGTTCCCGATATGCTTCTTTCTTTATGTTAATGATGTTCATGTTTGAATTTCATGTATGAA
>APFE030602123.1:2839-14975 GCA_000404065.3 Pinus taeda | reverse complement strand
ACGCGCTTACCTTCGATGACCACTATGGGAAGCATGGCTTCTACTAGTGCTACGACTGCACAGACTCCTATATCTGTGGAAGGAGGTGGAACTATTTCCATCCCCTCCATCTCGTTATTCGGATATTTTACTAGCACGTCTATCGTTGGGTCTACTTCCATTCCATCTACGAGTGGAAGTTCCCAAACAAATGCTTTCGGTTCTGGGTACTTCCCATTTGGCGCCCAATCATCGGGCATTCCCTCAGCTCCGTTCGGGGCCACCACGTCCACAATGAGTGCGTCGGCTTTGTTCCAAGGTTTTCCATTTGGAAGTGGTCATATACCACATTCCAACACTATGGTAGGATCTATGCCTTTTTCTTCAGTAGGACAAAGCAGCAATCCTTTCCAAGGTTGGAATAACCCTGGGCTTAGTAGTGCCAGAACTGGGAATCCATTCTACGGCCAATATGGGAACAGACCGTATACCATAGTTAGTTCATCCAAAGCATTCCTCCCCTAGCTTCGGCTTGGAATCCATATCAGGGGTTGTCAACTCCTTACAGTCCTTTTGGAGGAAACTTTGCAGGGTTTAGTGGATATACGGCCAGAGTTGGTCATACTCCGAGATTTACTAGGTCACAAGGTCTCCCTTTTGGCTCAGCGGGTTCTACAGGATACTTCGGGCAGCCTGGTGCCTCCCAAAATCCAGGCCAATCTTTTCAGAGCTTTGGGACCGCCACCCAGTCAGGGTGGAATCCCCAAGCCCCGCTTAGACTTTCATTTCTAGCAACGTTAAACTTGCCAGACCTCACTAAGTTAACTAATGACCCAATCAACTACAATTCGGCCTGGCCTCCGGTCCCGACTAAACTCCCTTCGGATATTCCAAAATTTGAAGGGAAAAGTGGTGAGGACCCAGGCGACCACGTAACCACGTTTCACTTATGGTGCTCATCGAACTCCCTGATCGATGATTCGGTTAGGTTGAGATTATTTCAACGCACCTTAACTGGTAATGCGCCTAAGTGGTATATAGAGTTGCCTGGGGGTAGCTTTTCATCATTCGCCGACTTAGCTAACATTTTCTTGAACCATTTTCAGTTGCCCGTCCGGTATGATGCCGGAACTAAACTGCTGGCTACTTTTCGTCAGGATAGGGCAACCCACATTTCTGATCACATTCATGAATGGAGACGGAGAAAGAGGCTTATTAAAGCCGAAATCCCTCCGGAGTACCGTCTCGAGTGGTTCTTGAAGTCTTTGGTACCTGAGATCTCCATGGATGTCTCCATGTCAGAGGTCTATTCCGAGGAGCAAGCCATTTTTAGGGCCCAGCAATTAGAGCTGATTTACTCTCAGTCTGGGATCCTATCAAAGTACTTGCCAGATGCTCCTGGATCTAAGGTCGATGTAGCTAAGCCGAAGCCAGGTCCCCACGCGGATGGCATTGTTGTGTCAGTAGACACAAATACGGTGAACTTGTTGAATCAATTGCAGCAGTTGTCGTTACAAACTGTTTCTAACAACCAAGTCACATCGTCTAATCCTTCTGCTTCCCAAACTTCTTCAATTAATGTCGTCCAATCCGATAATCCCAAAGGAAGTCAAAACTCCAATGGGAAGAAGAAAGGACGAGGCAAGAAAAAGAACCAGGATGGGAAGCCTGATGCAAACAAATCCGGCAACAATGCTGGTGGGGGTAGAAATGAGTCAAAAAAGAAAGTTAAGTTTCCATGCAAGCTATGCGATGGAGACCATCTAACTCATCTTTGCCCTAAAACTGAAGACGCTCAGCGCTTGTTAGGACAACAAGGGACTTCCAGTTCCCAAGCTATCTTAACCAACCCTTTCCCCCAAGGGCAGCAACTTCTTGCTGGCGCAAGTTCAAACCCTAGAACCTCCACAGGGGGCAACCAGGAAGGGGAAAAATCTTCGAATGTTTTCATGATGGGTTCTAACGTCGACGGGGCTACTCGGTCACGTGATTACGGTGAAGCCGAAACGTCCAAGGATAAGGCTGTTCCCGGAAGTACTGACCTTCATATCGAGCGACCCTCTGTTGAGACTATACCACAGATGCCGAAAGGTTCCGCTAAACGCGTGACGATCAGTCCTAATGCTAGGGCAGCCCGTAATTACTCCATTGTGGAGGATCTGGCCCAGAGTCCTTGTGCTATGTCCGCTTTAGAGGTTCTCCAGTCGTGTTCGGCTCAGAGAAGCGCTTTACTTTCCGCCATAGGGGCAGTAGATCCGGCTAATTCTTTAGTGCTCACTTTTGACATGTTAAATGTCAAAAAGCGACTCCCTCATCACATGGCTTTCCAAGTAAAGTCTACATACCGGAAGATTAATATTTTCCGAACCGTTATAGATGAAGGGGCTTCCACGTGTGTTATTTCGATGTCATGTTGGAAGGCTATCGGATTACCTACGGCCGTTCCTTCACCTACCGTCTTGACTGCATTCGATGGCCATTCTCATAGGCCGCACGGGATTATCCCGTCCTTTCCTATATGTGTTGGGGGGAAGGTCATTAATATTGAAGTGGAAGTCGTCGATGCCAACCTAGATTATAATCTCCTCCTAGGAAGAAATTGGGTGTATGAAATGGACGCCGTCGTTTCGACTGTGTTTCGTGTCATTTGCTTTCCTCATGAGGGGAAAATCGTAAAGGTGGATCAATTAGACTATGCTCCAGTTGATCCTAAAGCAACTTCTGACTCCACTGTTCCGTTAGTGGATAACCCGTGTCCACCTACTGAGAATCTAGGAGTAGGGATGTATTCCTCGTTAATGGGTACCTTTGAGTTTACCTCTCCTATAGCAAAAATTAATTCTATTTCATCATCTAAGGAGTTTTTTCGAGATGGGTTCTTTCGAACTCATTATTTTTCAGACCCCTGGACTTTGCCTTCACCTACGACCACATTAGTTGAAGGACAAGAGAATGGAATGGCATTCCCTATGTCTGCAGCTGAGCTTAGATATCAGTCTATCGCAAACTCTACAGAAGACCATTCTACTCCCTTTTTCGAAGAGGAGTTAGATGGCGATGTGGCCCCCGCTTGGAGCCTTGACTCTGCCTCTGCTTTGGACTGCTTGGATTCAGTCTTACCATCAGAAGAAGAGATTCTTGAGGTAATGATGGGTATAGGTCGACCTTGGGAAGATTTACACCATCGTTCATACTTTCTTCCTCCATTGCAAGAGGTCGAGTCTAGATTCTCCAAGCTCAGTTCTAGCGATGTTTGTATGGTGTTAAATCCTTTGGCTCCAGCACACGTTCGTGCCGAAGGCAACATGTCGGTAATTTCAAAAACGACACCTATAGACATCTCTAGGGACCCTAACGTAATAGAGAATATCTTCATCGGAATTGAGTGTTCCCCTGAAGAAATTCAAACATACACCGACTTATTTAAAGAGTTTCGAGATGTATTTGCTTGGTCTTATGAGGAAATGCCTGGCATTGACCCATCTATAGTCCAACATGAGATCAAGACGTACGAAAGCGCTAGACCTGTCCGTCAGAGGCTTCGGCCGGTCAACCCTAGGAAAGCAGTAGCTATCAAAGTGGAAGTAGAGAAGTTGCTAAAGACGGGATTTATATACCCTGTTCCTCTTATTGATTGGGTTTCTAAACCAGTCCTCGTAGATAAAAAGCAAGGAACAATCTGAGTGTGCATTGATTTCAGGGACCTAAACAAGGCTTGTCCCAAGGACAATTACCCCACGCCATTTATTGATCAAATTATCGACGAGTGTGCGGGTAATGAGATTTTATCCTTCATGGACGGATTCTCTGGTTATAATCAAATTTCTATCCATCCTGAATACCAACACAAGACGGCTTTCATATGTCCCTTGGGTACTTTTGCATATCGAAAGATGCCTTTTGGTCTTAAAAATGTTGGAGCTACCTTTCAGTGGGCCATGTCTTATGCTTTCCACGACATTAAGCATATCATCGAAGCATACTTAGATGATCTCACTGCTCGTTCTCAAAAGAGGACTGATCATCCTAGTCACCTTCGAATGGTTTTCGAACGATGTCGTTTTTATAAAATCCGGTTGAATCCCAACAAGTTCGTTTTCGTGGTTACATCTGGTCGGTTGTTAGGGTTCATAGTGTCGAACGAAGGGATTCGAGTAGATCCCTTCAAGTTTGAGGCAATAGTTTGGTTGCCTCCCCCGTCTTCAATACGTCAACTTCAGAGTCTTCAAGGGAAGGCTAACTTCTTACCTCGGTTTATAGCAAATTATGCCGAGATCACTAAAGGGTTCATGCGGTTGTTACGTAAAGGAGTTCCATTTGTATGGGACGACTTTGCGCAACGATCGTTTGATGGTTTGAAAAAAGCATTAGTCTCTACCCCACTTTTGAGTCCACCGGATTATGGCAGAGACTTCCTTTTATATCTCGCAGCAGCAGAATCAACGATTGGTATGGTTCTGGTTCAGGAGGACGATGCTCTCACCGAGCACGTGATTTATTATTTGAGCCGAGGTTTAATAGGCCCTGAACTCCGCCATTCTCCGGTAGAGAAATTAGCCTTGGCAGCTATTCATGCTGTCCAGCGGCTCCGTCATTACATATTGCTACGCAAAACTTTTGTCTTAGCAGCAGTCAATCCGTTTCAATTTGTCCTCAGTAGGCGAGTGATTGGGGGCAAATATAACATATGGATAGTCATCTTGCAAGAATTCGATCTCGAATTCTTGTCAGCTAAGTCTAAGAAATCCATGGTTTTTGCAGAGTTAATTTCTGAGCTGCCTTGTGGAGAGGACACGATTTATGAGGAAAGTTTCCCCGACGAACATTTATTGCTCATCTCTTCACTCGACCCTTGGTATGGAGATATCATTGTATATCTCTAGACTTCAAATTTTCCCTCTACTTTTTCCAAGGATGAACGTCGAAAATTACGTCACCTGGCTAAGAACTATGTTATCATTGGTGATACCTTATACCGACGAGGGGTTGATTCAATCCTTCAACGCTGTTTGACCTTGGAAGAAGCAGAGTCTGTGCTTAATGATTGCCACAGTGGAGCTTGTGGTGGTCATCTATCAGGGCTTGCTACAGCCCAGCGCATCTTACGTGCTGGCTATTTTTGGCCCTCGCTTTTTAAAGACTGTGTGGAAGCGGTAAAACGTTGCCACCCTTGTCAGATCTTTACACGGAAGATGCGTGCTCATCCAGCTCCTCTTTTTCCCGTTGTCACGGTCGGCCCTTTTACTAAGTGGGGTATTGATTTTACAACTTGTAATCCGCCTTCAGCAGCGAATCACAAGTATATTATTGTGGCAGTAGACTACTTTACGAAGTGGGTCGAAGCCATGCCCACTTATAAAAATGATGCTGACACGGCAGCGTTGTTTCTCTTCAATCAGGTTATCTCAAGGTTCGGTGTCCCGAGGGAGATTGTCACTGATCATGGCAGTCACTTTCAAAATCAACTTATGACCGAATTGGCCTCAAAATTAGGTTTCCGTCAAGAGCATTCGTCTCCTTATTATCCTCAGGCCAAGGGACAGGTCGAGGCAGTCAACAAAACTCTTAAGACGATACTCCAACGGACAATCGATAAAAATCGGTCCAATTGGCACGTAATTTTCCTCAACAAGCCTATAGTAATATTTTAGATTCCCTGTGATTCTCCAAAGATTCCCTTCTCTAGGTTGACTAGAGATCTACAACTCAGAATAGAAAATTGATCTTGCTATCATCATCCTTGCGAGATTCTTAGAATTTTGAGTATAAAGTTTGTTGCATTCTGACTCTGGTGAATTTTAGCCTCCAAGGAATCTAGAAGATTCCCTCAAGATTCTGTAAGATTCCCTAAAGATTTCATCTTCTACTTTGTTAATTTCTACTTCATCAGTATAACCAAAATCTAATGTTATATCTGTATCAATGTCGCAATTTACAAATTCATCATCTAAAGTTAGAAAATTGTTAATTTGTTGGTCATTATCAAACACTTGCCAGTTCTTTAAGTTGTTAGGAATAGCAGGTCTATGCCTAACCTCAGCAGTGTACTAATGGTTGGGCTGAAATGGCAACTTGCAAGTACTAGCAAACATCACTAAATTGTGAGCTTGCATATTGTGTTTTCTTGGAATAACAACAAGCTTGGTTTCTAAAAAAGTATTTAGTATTTCTACAATTGTTCCTCTATAAAATCCTAACCTAGGATCCCTAGTCACATAAACAAAATTAATTTGTTTTATTACCAACTCTGAATCTCCCATAATAGAGACTCTTAAGGCTCCCAACCTTTTGACCAATTTCAGACCTAACAGAAGTGCTTCATATTCGGCCATGTTGTTTGTACATTTAAAGTTCAGTTTGTAGGCATGACCTTCTGAATGATCATTTTCTAAGTTGTAAATCCATGCTCCTGCTCCTACACCTAGTTTTACTGACCCATCAAATTCAAGATGCCATAGAATTTCATGTTCATAATTCTTATTGTCTGGGGGAATAAAATCTTCTTTGACTAAAGTATCTAGGTCATCTTTATTATCTGAAATCTCATGATTTTGGACATTTTGATTTTCTTCTGTTACTGTAATTTCTTTTGGTTTTGTCATAATGTTGTTTGAAGTATTTTCTTGGTTAGATTCATCATTTTAAAGAATGAAAGAATCGATATCAGAATGCATTGAATATATAGGAAAGTTTTGAGGCCTCTCCTGGGTACTCACTACATACTTCATCAGAGTCTCTCTATACAGTTTCCTAGGATGTCCAAAGACTGATATGGTAGCATACGACATGTCAAGCTGCAAAGATCCCTAGAGTTTGGCACCCTAAGATCTAGACAACAACATACCATACTTAGGTGGTATATCAACAACAACTATGTCCATAAGAGTGGTCTTAGCAGGGTACTACACTAGGGAAACACACAGGTCCTTTATAAGTACTAGGCACTTAATTTGGCTTGAATAGAAGGAAAATAGGTCTTTGTAGGGTCTAGTGATATCCAAGTTTATGTTCTCCATAACAAATTTAGGCATAAGGTTGTGTGAATCCCCAGAGTCTAGCATGGCATTATGTAGGATTTTATTGTGGATGTTAAGGCTAATCTAGAAGGGTGGTATCCCTCCTTCTATTGGTTTCCCATTAACATCAGATCTGAAAATTAACTCAGGTTGATCATCAAATAGCTTAACAGAGTCTTCATTTTCCACGAAGTATAAAGATTTTCTTATTTGAGATCTGTAAGCTTCATGTTTAACCAGTTCTGTTAAAGGAACTGAGATTTTAAGTTTGGCTACCTCTACTCCCATTTCAGCATAATTTTCTTGGAAAGGAGGTCTAATGTTGTGATCAAGCCCATTTTTACCAGTGTTTTGGTTCTAGTTTTTCCTAAAATTTGGATTCCTTACTGGAGGTGCCTGTTGGTTATCCCAGTGAGGTTTCCTTTCAATGACTTCTATACTATCCATCAACCTTTCCATTCCCTTAGCTAAAGCATCCATTTTTTGATCAAAGGGTGAAGTTTCATCTTTCAGGGGTGTTCTTCTCTCATTTCTAACCCTAGCTCTTTTGGATAGTGTTAGGTTCCTATACCAATAGGTTTCATCTTTCATGATTGACAGTGGAAGGGCTAAATATGTTCATCATTGCAGGCTGCAAAGGTTCCATATTTTGTGTAAATACTAGGAAAATTAAAAAATGAAAAGAGAGTATGCCTTAAAAGAATAATCAAAAGGCAAGAAAATCAAATGGTCAAAGGAATAGTGAAAATGAACCCCAAACTAAAGACCAGGAAAGTGGCCAATCAAAATGCCAATACTATCTTTTGGTAGTAACACAGTCTACAAAACCTGATGCTAATCATACTTGATGGATGGCCCAACAGTCTAATCTAGACCATGCCATGTTTTAATTGCTTGTTGCAGAATAGAGAATGGTTCCTGTCCAAACAGCTCAAGCTTGGCAGATGACTAGCTAGGTAGAGAAATGAAGGATCCCAACTATTTAATCTCGGTCCTTGGGAAGAAATAAGGGTAGATTTAGATAGGAGGGCAGTCAAAAGAAAAAGAGAACAATCAGGGTCTGCTAATTCAAGTGCACCCACTTCAAGTGAAGAAACAATGTTAGGATTACTAGGTTGGGTAAGTAGTGTAAGGTTGCAGAAGTGAAGGGCCATCACCAGTTGGCTTATCAAGAGCAAGACTCATTCCATTCAGGGTATTGGCACCATGGCAGAGGTTTGAGGACATAAGAATGGAAGCATGTCTAATTTCCCCCTTTTTCCCCAAACAGAATTTATTAACATCCCCCAAGGACCTTGGGATCTGCTCAAGTTTCCTGTTCCACTTCATTCCATGACAAAGTACCAGGTCAAACTATGAAGTTTAGTCAAGGGAAAGAAGCCACATCTCTTGTGTAAAAATCTTTACTCTCAATTCCACTCGTCTTCTATTCCTAAGTTTTACTTCTTAAAGCTTAGCATTTGCCCCTATACACTCACCTCACAATGTCATATTAACAACTAATGTATTATTTAGCTCCCTAAGCATTCCCCTTCCCTAATTCTACAAAGATCTATGTAAAAATCCCAAAAAGTCTATGTAAATACCCTCCCCCTAGCGATATAGCTATATAGTCATGATTTGGGGAATATTAATCCATCAGGGGTTAATATTAACCCTCCACCACCCTAAACTATAGGTTTTAAATCAAAAACTTTGGTTAAAAAATTAAAAACCCATGGTCTCCACCCTCACAACCCTTTCATTACCCTTCCGCGCTAATACATTGGTTATAATGTTTTTTAAATAAAACATTTATAAACGGGCGCAAATACATTATACCCACTACCCTAAGTTAAAACCCACCCCGCGCGCGATTTATTTAATTTATTATTTTAATGCGTGGGTCCCCGCAGCCATAAGCCATTGTCACATCATATACGCCGCCAGCCGTTCGATCGCCGGCCCCACAGATCTAACAGTGGGCAGTCGGTCTCACCTGCGAATGGGCGAAGGTTTAGCGTCCGGGGGATTGGCGGTTTCACCGCCATACCCCTACCGTGCGTCAACCACCCAGGTTGTTCGGAGCCCCCCCCCTCTTACCACTTACCACCCAAGGGTGCTCTAGGGAAACCGCTTACCGCCTACCCCCTCCCGCTGACGTCATACCCACGTCAGCCTGACGTCAGCACTCTCGTCTGCCACCGCTGCTCCACGTCGCCTCCACGTCGTCCATCTGCCCACATGCCCTGCCACCGTGTCACCGCCACGTGGCCACCCACGTCACCCTGTCATACCCGGACCCACCGATGACATCATGCTAATGTCATCGCTGAAAAAACGCCAAAAGGCCAAATTTGCATAAAAAGTTGGGAAATGACCGTTTTGTGTCATTTTCACTTGTCGTTTTGGGAGCGTTGTGCATGCGGAATACGTCGTTTACAGCCAAAATCGAGAATTTGCTCACCCAAGCTGCTGCAGCCCTCAAAGTCGACTCAAATTGCTTGCCATTGTACCATCTTGACACCTCCGGCACTGAAAAATCCAGGTATTTGCCACAGCCGACCTATTTCACCCATGTTTGTGCCATTTTTCTCCTAATTTCCTGTAAAAAATCTCTGCAAAGCTCCTCACAGTCGAATTATTCGCTAAAACTACCCAAAAAGCTTGGTAAAGTCCCTACACCACGAAGCTCTGCAAAACCCGTGCCCTTCTATGAAATTCACCATCAAAAAGTAATTTTAGAAGCGGAGCTACCAGCTAAAGCCCATATAACTGCACATTGATCCCTTTTATCAGATTTCCCTTTGCAAAAACCAGCTACTTAGTTCAAAACACTCTGGTTTCTTCCAACAGAGTGCCCCACAGTTCATCAACCCTGTAAAAAGTCTCCTAATACTCTCAGAACTGCTCACTTTCAAACACAATTCAGTGGGCAGTCCTCAGCCTTTGCACTAATTCTAAGCTCAAGTAATTATCCAGTAAAGTTCAAACATGGCCACTCCATCTACTCTAGATGTTGCTCCTGTTAATCCACCTAGTAAGGAGCTTGAAGCTATGCCTCTTGTGGACAGTGATTTCCTCATTGCAGATTTTGTGGCAGAGAGGAACCACTTGCAGACCTTCTGCCAGCTGAGGAACAGTCACTTGGACAATAGTGACATGTATGGCATCTGGGAATCAAATCTGCCTATCTATTTCTTGCCTTCTGTAAATGTCTTCCCTGAAGTCATTCACCTCTGTGCAAAAAATTATGACCAAAAACTCAGAGCTGTTAAGTCTCCATCTGGGAGAATACTCTTTTACATTACTCCAGATTCCATCAATTAGATGCTAAATTACAAGCAAACCCAGCTGCTCTACCCTTTTTCCATAAAGTACTTGCTGGATGAGGGCTCCAAGCTCTCTAGCATTGAGATTGATGCAGTTGCCAAAACTTTCATGAGAGCAGACTGCCAACCTTTTAGGCCACCTCCTTTCCCATATGCAAATTTCAATGAGGTAAGCAAGCTGCTGGTAGACATGATATCCTATGTGTTGGGGTTCTCCACAAATGAACATGTTGATGAAACTGTGCTAGTCATGTTATCTGCATATAGCCTTGGGAAGCCCCCTGCTGTAAAATACAATTATGCCAAGTTTATTGCCAACAAGATACATGACCAACTGCTAAGGTTGAACAGGGAAACAATATTTAAATATTCATCATACATCTATCACTTGTTCATGTACTATCATACAGATTGCTTCCAGTGCCCCATCAAGAAGCTGGATTCACAGGGTGAGAGGAGGTCTGTCATCTTCTGGTCTTCAGTTTTCCATCAAGTCCAGAACTCTCCCTATTCCTACTGTGAATTCATTGACCAATTTGTCTATCTAGTTACATGCCTCTTGAAAAGGACTCCTCCTGCCAGATTGTCAAAAGATATGCAGAAAATCATACAGCTGTCCAGGAATTACAAAATAGGTGATTGGTATTTATACCAAAATCACACAGTCATCAGGATCTATGGCTGTGAGCTCTGTCCTTACAGGCTCCCAAGATATGTGCCTATGAGATTGTTTGCCTTGGAATACTATAGGAAACTCATCAATTCTGACCTTACACACTTCCATAGTGCCAAGAAGAAAGCCAACCTCAAATTCAGAGACCACCTAGGCCCCTTCATCATGAACAAGAAAGATGGTTGGCAAGAAGCTGATCAAATATTGGGGCAACAACTTAAACTTAAAAGGAGCTTCTGGTGGGTCCCTTATGACCCTGAAGGCTTTATTAGTGCCAGAAGAGTCAAGTATAGGCTGCTAGCCTATAAACATTGTCCATATCCACAAATTGAACACTTTGCTAACCAAGATGAGTGGGTGCCTGGTACATTAGTAGAAGAATTTTCGCAGGAGGAGACAATGGAGCAGATTGTGAAAGATTTAGAGAAAACTCTTGACTTGGATTCTTGTCAGCAGGTCATATTCAAGCAACTAATCCAAGTCGGAGAAGGCACATCCACTGCTGCAGCTGCACAGACCACCCAGCAGGCATCTACAACAACAACAACCACAACAAAAGGCAAAGAAGTGATGGATGTTCAGCAGGAGACAGAGGCAGGGCAGCCCAACACTTCAAAAGACCAAAGTCAAGGGCAAGCCCCTTTACAGCAAGCTGAAGCACCCCAAATCCCAGTTTTGCAAACACCTCTCAACGAAGAGAGAGGAAAAAAACGAGATAGAGAGGAGGCCACACCTCCAAGTGGGTCAACACAACAACCGGAGGCCAAGAGGCCAAGAATTGACCCTCAGACCGAGGAAGAACACATCAGTGAGGAAAGAGTAGAAAGCCAAAGCAGAGAAAGAGAATCCATCCAGCAGACTGCCACTAGTTCATTTCAACAGGAACATGCCATGCAACAAAGCACAGAGCTGTTCTCTTCCAGGCAGCAGGGCAAGCAACCAGTTGGAGTCAAAGGGTCATTTATGGAAATCAAGGCCCAAAATGAACTCTTAAGAGTTCAACTATATGATCAATTCTTGAAGACAACACCCTCCAAGCAGCAGAGATTGATGGCAGCATATGACATCAAGGAGGATAAGATGAATTTTACTCATCTTAAGCCTAAAGTTCCAAAGCCTAGATCATCTGCAGACTACACCAAAACAAGTCTAGAGGT